>WOGR01009555.1:336-11292 GCA_015342045.1 Leptinotarsa lineolata | reverse complement strand
TTCACAAGCTTTTTATTATGTTTCTTTTTTTATACTTTATTTCACCTATGTACTAAGTGTAAATAGTGTGATTGAATTGACGTTCCATATGTATATATTATACCACAATGGCTTATTAAAATTATTATTATTATTATTATACCCTGAAGCTGCTGGATTCCATCCAGAAAAGAGCCATCCGCAAATATAACTTGCAATCTTGATAGTTTGGAACATCGAAGAAAGGTTGGAGATTTGTCTCTTATCTGAAGATACTTTCACGGGGAGTGTTCAAGGGACCTGGCACATTTGATTCCACCAACAGCGGTTCATATCAGAAACACGTGACGGACTGTGGCTGCTCATTGTTTTGAAGTTCAACTCATTACACCTCGAACTTCGCTGTTTGAAAACTCTTTCATTTGGAGAACTGCGTTCATGTGGAAAAAACTTCCTGAGAAAGTTTTTCCTAGTGGATTTAATCTTCAGTGATTTGAATCCAATGTGAATCACTACTTTCACACAGGCACCGCTCTTATAACGTCTTAAGGTTCATCCTGTAGTGCTTGTGTTTTTTCCTTGGAAAAAAAATCAGGGGTACGTCATGTACATATGAAATGTCTTTGTTGAAAATCATTCGACATCATAAGTTCACTATCAGAAATCATTCTGGTAAGCAAAAACTGCTGTCAAACTCAAGAACTGCGATATTATTATCAATGCGTGTTCCACCAATCAAGTTGCCATCTTCATTAGATCATTTCATACTTTTTTGTAGAATATAGAGGAAAGGCAAATATTTTCTTTCTTATAGTAAGTGGGCATACTTGGAGACTGGCTTTGAATCGAATCTTGTGAATGAACAATTCGCCAAACAGCCCCAAACCGGTCTGCAAGTGTGTTCCGATAATTCAAAATCGATTCCGGAAGTTGTATCGCCAACAGCATATGCAGGAATTACTTCTGTGAAGAATCCTGCACTGACACCTGTCGGATATAATCCAACGCCCTTGGAGGTATTAGCCAGGGGAGTAGTTGTTTTCTGGTGTTAGTCCATAAACCTACTGTGTAGGTGAGTTGAGACTGGCATGAACAAATTGTTCATTTAGATAATTTGATTTCTCCAATCTGTTTCTCTGATTGAGGTAGTCTGTACGGTTTTGTGTACACGGTGGTTGTGTTGTCTTTGAGTTGAATTGAATGCTCATAAATGTTAGTTACTGAAAGTAGATGGTTAGATGGAAAACGTCTGCGAATTTTGCGCAGATATGGTCGAGTGCTCGTTTTTCCTCTCCATTTAGTCCTTCTTTACAAATTGATTTTAAAACTCCTTTCACTCGTTGAACGGATGAGATATTCATATCGTTGTAAAAAATACTTTTAAAAATTTAGCGTCAGCAATTTTCGGTTCAAATTTCTTAATGTCTTCTAGTTCTCCTCGCGTGTTCAGAATTTTTACTGGAATTTCATTACCGTCTACCAGTTTTGAAATAGATCCGGCAACAAAGACACCACTGGCTTGTGGAAATGCTATGCATTCGAAATTTTTGTTTATCTAGGAGTACTTAATAATTTCACAACGCGGGAAAATACTAATATTTTTACTGAAGTTGGACTCTATTGGAACTGTTAATTTATTTTCATGTACTGTGAAAGAAAACTCAAAATTTTCATAATCTATGATTACTGAGTATTTTTTGAAAAAATCTGCACCTAAAATTCCTTGTGTGCTATTGTCAAATGATTCTATGACAAAAAATTCATGTGTGAACTCATTTTTCCGACTTGTAAAGGTAAATTTAATGAGCCTAGCGTATTTGTTGACCCTGAAATTTCGTCGATTTTTATTGTGTCTGAGTAATCTATTGTGTAGACAAGTGTCTGTTTACATCTTTGAGGAAAAGTACGGTGATTAATGCACCTGAGTCGAGAAGTAGATCAATTTCATGATTATTGTAATCGAATCTAACATAGTTTAAACCGTGTATACCAAACATAGTATTATTTGCAGACTATTGGCCTCCAAAAAATGTTTGCTCTTGTGAGCTGTTTTGATTTGATTCCTCGTTCTTTACACCATTTACCAAAAACATAGTTTGTCTTCTGCTGTCTCCTCTATGATTCGATTTCGTTGGGGACGATAATTTGGTGAGTTTCCAAAGGAACTTCTATTCATAAAGTTGTTTTGCCTGTTATCACCATTAAATCGCCTTCGGAAATTGCTATTTTGGATGTACCTTCTATGGTTGTATCTATTCGAATTGTTTCGATACCTATTCAAGTTTTGGCCTTTGAACCTATTGATGGAATTTTTGAAATGATGGTTTTGTTTATTTTGAATGTGAAACAGTTGATGGTTGAATGGCTGTCTTGTGTGAACTCGTTGCTTTGCTCCATTAATTGCGTCTTCCAGTGTGTTGTAATTCCAAGCTTTCATGATAGTTCTAAGTTATGTATTTTATACACCTGGCTAGTTTTTTATTCTCTTTCCTGAAAATTTCCATAGAATCTGTGTTGTCACCTGTCTGAGCTAAAGTAAGATCTGATAGTGGTATTTCTATTGATCTTCCGTATTCATCGATACTTGAGTTACCCTGTTTTGAATTTTGTAATTCATCCGAAAGTGTTGGAGCCGATAGCTTTGGCAAAAAGTTGTTTTTCAAATCTTTGAATTGATTTTCGGTGGTGCGGTGGTAGAATTGTTTATCATTCGGATTTTATCTCTGTGAGATATGCGAGCTTTAAGAACATAATTTACTAAAGATTGTTTTTCTACCGTGTCTAAAGTAGGTTCGTATAATTCTATACCCTCTATTAATTGATACACGATTTCAGTTGTGCCATTTAATTGAGGCCAGTAAGTAAGCTGTTGTTTTGAAATCGAATTTGTCTCCACTCATGACTATATCTGTAATTACACCTGAATCTATATTAGTGCTAATATCTATTTTCCTAACTGAACTGATCTTATCATCCAAAATATGTTTTACTCAAGTAGATACATTCTCTAATCTATGTAAATATAATTCTTCCTGAGTAATTTCATCCCTAGTTGGCCCGCTACTATTAAATTTATGAAATAATACATCAATAAGTGAAATAACATTTTCTAACCTCTGATAGCGTCTCTGCGTAGCTGCTTCACTTCGTTTTTCGTAAGAGTCTTTGCGAATATTTTCTTCGAATTTCACCAGTTGTTCTTGAGCTTCTGTGAACTCATTTAGAATATATTTGCTGCTCATGAGCCCTGAGCATCGTCCATAGATATTCTAATTCTATGGACGATGCCTGGGTACTAGCGTATTATGATATTCTAAGACCTTCGAAGTTTGCCTAACACGATTTGTCGTTCCATTGCTTTTTTCATACCATCTCGCATTTTCCTACATATAAAATAATTGATGACTATTGCGATGAATATTGAAATTATCCCTTGCCAGCAGTTTGTATCTGCAGTCTTTCTTCGTTTATAACTTTTGATCCACACATTTTCAACTAGTTGGTTTTTTATCTTCACACTGATTGGACTGGACTGGCAGGATCGCCATGAAATGTTGGTTGTCTCAGGTAGTTTTAATAAAACCAGTCAAGAGTTCCGTTTTATTAGTAATGAAATTGACATCTTACATCGAAGAGTACATGCACACTAATAATGTCCCAGAATCTGGTTTGATACAAATTGGTTGCTCATCACTCATTGTCTAATTGTTTATATATTTGAACTGCAAACAGTTGAATGTACTGGAAGGGTAATACATAATTAGGTCAAAGTATCGCTGTGTTGAGTTTAATCAACCTGCAACGTTTCTGTACGTAGAGTTGCTGAAAAATCAATTGAAAATAACACAATTGGTGAACTATTTGAAATGTGAAATATCTGTTTCAAATCTTTATCACACTCTGTTTATAAAAACAAAGAAAAAACACCGAAACCTTTTGATCTTTCCACCTGCCGACGGAAAATTTCGATGTTGACAAAAAAAGTCGTCCATGACACAAAGTTTTCAAAATTGTTTCTTATTTTGACATTTCAGTCGTGGAACTCCGCCTTTATATTGCTGATTATAAGCCATAAGAGTGAAAATAATTCCTGAGTTGTACAGGAATAATATTATACAACTACTCTTCACGAAAGAGCACAGTATTTCGTTAAAAAAAATGTTATCGAATTCTTCAGGATTGAACTTACCATGTGTGGAAACTGGCACATCTCTCTATTCAAGCTTATAGAGACTAAACCAGCATAGTTCCTCTCTTTTACGGTATGTGAAAAAACAGCAGTTTCATAGATGATATCATCCTTTTCGTTCCTACCAGTATGCTCTCATCTCGTATGAATTTCCTTTATTTGTATTTGCGAATGACGAACCAATATAGAAACACATTCTCCACAATAACCCGATAGAATAAAAGATCATCTATTTTCAATGTCCTACATCTCTGCCTCCTATAAGGGAAAGATGGCAATTTGTATTCGGCTTTCATTATAAATGTCTCGAGAAAAACAAACTTCTCGAGATTATCCAATTTAGCACAGATCAAAGAATCAGCCGCCTGGGAAGGACGATCGGCAAACTTACCACTTACATAAATATCGGGTTAGACCAGTGGGGAGGACGAAGACGATGAAGAATTTCATGGGCTGGAATGATCTGATTGCCGTTTTGATTATCGCCTTTGAAGGCAGCTGATATATAGAAGAGGTGTAAAAGAACAACTTACATTTTCCCGAAAAATGTTTTCGTGTCTGAAAAAATAGTTCTTACTCCAGTTGTAGATCTTACAAATCAAAGAGATTTAGTTTTGATGAAAATTGTTAAAAAACTTATATCACAATATTTCATATCCTAATTGAATAGAACTGGCCAATACTTGATGAAAATCCATATTAAAACTGATACAATAATACAGTTTATTGTCTGATTTTCACCATAAAGGGTTTTACAAAAACCGCGACACGTGTTTCGCTATAAAAAAGCTTTCTCAAGCCCTAATATTATGCTTATCTATATACTCTAACCTGTAACCTACTTTCTACCTAAAGGTACCTGAAAAACATCTACCTGGAAATGAACAGATTTAATAATGACGAATTATTCAGTTCAGTTTGATCGTTCACGAGATATTGAGAGTTTTTGAATTTGTTTATTTCCATACTCTCAAACACGTTAAGTTTTAAGCCGTTCTTCTGAAAATGGAGGGGCTTGAATTCATGATTGAAGTCATGTTCGTCTGTGATTGAACGAATGGCATATGTGGAGTTTATTTTTCCATTCTGGAAACTATTTATGTGTTCCTTTATGCGGGCTTTGAACGTTCTTTCAGTTTGACCTATATAAAACATCGGACATGACCCACATGATATTTTATACAATCCCGATTCTACTGAAACTGAACGTCTATCTTTGTTATTTTTAATGTGCATGCCTAAGTTATTGTTGGTCTTGAGAGCAAAGTAGGTTAAAGTACTATAACTTTCATCCCCCTCTTTTGGAATTGGGTAAACTTCCTTCAAAGCTTGGCTGTATAACTTTTTCAATAATAGAGCATGTATTAGACTGCTATCGTAATAATTTTTGACGGCTATTTGTTTTATTATGTTCAGTTTTTTATTGAAATTCGCATCTGACAAAGGAATATTCATCAGTCTGTGGATCATATTGTTGAATGCTGCTACTTTGGGCTGATATGGGTGGATGGACGAATTATGAATGATGTTTATTGTTAACTTTCGTTATTGTCAAGTCCAAAAAAATTATGGAGTTGTCCTTTTCCATCTCCATGGTGAATGTGATGGAGGGGTGGAAAGAGTTGATGAAATTCAAGAACTTAGTCAGTTGTCTGTAAGTTCCTGTGAAACATACCAGGATATCATCTACATATCTTTACCAATACAAGAAAATTCTTACTGGTGGGTAACTGTGTATTTTTCACTCCAATTCGTCCATGAAAATTGGGACTAATTGCTTTTCCCATTATGAGAATTTTACTAGATGAGTAAAAAGTTTCATTGAATTGGAAGTAATTCTGTGACAAATGAACCGTAAGTAAGTCTAATATTTCCTGTTTCACTACAGGGTTGATAGACCTTTCGTCCAATAGATTCTCTACAAGAGTAATCGTTTCATTCGGAGATATACTGGAAAACAGATTCTTTACATCGAATGAGATCGATTTGGCATTATCCGGGATTGTAATATCTTGAATTTCATTGATCAAATGGTATGAGTTCTTCAAACTGCATTTTGATTTGAAATTGGTGTGGTTCTGAATAATCGCGAAGAGTTTTTTGGATATTTTAACTGAAGGGGTTGTGACAAAAGAAACTACCGGTGTAATAGGTCTTATTTAATCAAAGAATAAAGTTTAGGTGGTTGTGGGTTCATGACTAACGATCTATATTTTTCTGTTTCATCCATGACATCTCTGATAAAAATAGGTGGAGTCGTTTCTGAGACTATCGTAAATGCCAGCATTTAGAAATGCTACGTTATCTTCTTTCTTCATGGCTATGACCGTTTTGCCTTTATCAGCTGGCATGAAACCAATGTTATTTTCTGTCAAAGTCTCTTTTATAGACTAAACTAGTTCCAATTACGGATTGAAACTATCTTTATGCATCTTTTCAGATTTAAAATGTCCGCAGCAATATGTTTATTGGCGTGACATGTCCCCATCAACGTAATATCTGTATCAATTCCCAAAACTTCTAAATTTGTCGAATTTATGTTGGGTTTGATACTGTAATTGAGTGGGATTTCATATCCTCTCCAATAAAGACAATCATTATTGAATAAAAAAAATATTAATTTCACTGATTTTTATTCCTAACAGGCCTGTTGTCTGTAGAGACAAAAAGTTATGACCTTCATGATTGGATGGTATTCAGTATATCATCGAATTCATTACGACCAATTTTTTGAAACGAGGTGAGCTGTGTTGACAGAAACTTATAGATAATTGAGAATTTTTATTCATTCTGATGAATGTGAAACGAAAAATTGTTAGAAATATGATCAAGAAATTATTTAATTCGTTTCATTTTTTGTTGAATAACATTCGCGTATGGCTTATATTCTTAGTTATAATTAATTGTTTTTCAATAGAAAATCTGATAAATCAATTCTAATATTGCTGTTATACTTTGTTACTGGGCAAAATTATTTTCAACCTGATATTTAATGTCTAAATTATGAATGGACTGATCCATTACTTGATTGAAATTAATCACAGGTCAGGTATTTACAAACTAGCTTGCGCAACATGTCCAAAAGTGTATATAGAAAGGACTTCAAGAGATTTTAAAATGAGAACCTGTGAGTATGAAAGAAGTTTTGAACTGGAAAAGACCAATTCCACTTGTGCGAGTCAGATTCTGGAGAACAATCATGATTTCAGCACTATGTACAGTGTGGGTCAAATTGGACACTTTCAAACGGAAGTTTTACACATTTTTTTTGTTTAAAGATGGAGACGTAGAAAGCCAAAAACCTTTCTTTCCCAAAAATTATTCTCCCCTAAAAATATACCCCTTTCAATTTGAATAACAAACTTTTTGTAGGAGAAAAAATTACAAAAATGGGTTATCCAATTTTTCTCGGAGAATTTTCGGTTATGTGGAAAAATGTTTCACACAAAAATTGTAGAACTCTATACTTTCTACAACTGTTGTTCCAAACTTTTTTGAATAGGAGGTGTAGCTTCGGTGCAAATAATGAAAAACTGTTTGTCACCCCAAAAATTTACCCCACTTCATCCTGCGTATTATGGATCGTCGTTAGTTGATTTTCCATGTAATAAGCACACCATTCTGTTTGCAATACGTTATTATATTGATTCGTCTTCAAAAATTATTTGCATCACCACAAGTATGAAATCCAGGCAGCGCAACGTTTCTTTTGTTCACAAATTGCGGTTTAGATATAATTCATGTAGACAGCAAATGTGTTATATGATACATACATCGGCTGAGAACAAGTCAAGGCACCCATCCATTAAATATTTTTTCTGTGAGATTGCCGATTACGCGGTAATGAGATGCAATAGCCCTTGGTACCAACCACACTGACATATCTGATATTCGAGGCGTTATTAATGCCTCCCCGACCTTGCTTCAACGCCAGCAGGTCTCTATGGCGACTGACCACTCATTTATCGCTCAAGAAATGTCTCAGTGGGCTAGGTTAGGTCTGAGTTATAGTCGTTCTTTCCTGGCTTACGTGATTGGTGATTTCAAATCAGATCAGCAAAGTGCGAGCGAGCTGAGCTGGGGATGGGACTTGCAGCTGTCAAAGTAGAGGACTGGCTGATGATTTATTTATCTTCAATGCGATCCAGGTCAACTTTTTCAAAATCATTAGCCATATATCAGAAGGGTATCATTAGAATTGAAGGCTTCAATATTGTTATTTTGAGGGATTATTACTTTGTAAAAATCCCCGATTGTGTTGAATTTTACCAGCAAATAATCAATAGGAACATTTCTCAGATGGCAAATTTTTCAGAAAGGTATCACTTTCTGTTTCAAAACACAAAAAATTAATTGGTATGTGATGGAATTGGCTGATACTCGATGAAAATTGATGACGTAGTCAAGTAACACTTCATTGTGAGATTTTCACTGAACAGTTGACAGAATCGCAACAAATGTTTTACAATTCTGTTGTGTTTTTTCCAGTCTCAAACTCCCTACACTGACACCTATTAAAAAATAACTACTCTCCTGGCTAATACCACGAAGGGCGTTGGATCATAACCGACAGGTGTCAGTGCTGGAATCTTCACTGAAGTATTTCCTGTATATGCTGTTGGCGATACAACTGCCGGTATCGATTTTCAATTATTGAACGGGCACACTTGCAGGCCGGCTTCGAGCTATTTGGCCTCTCGTTAGTGCAAGATAGTGGCCATCATCAAATAGAGTCGATGATATTCTATAATTAAAATTCAAATTCCTTGCAGTATATCATTACTCGAATTAAGCTGAACAAACAACATGTCTGTCACCCACCTAGTGAACGAGGTACTAACCAACCGCGTATCCGAAATGCACCCAATTCCTCGAATGAGGAAAGAAAACTCTTCACATATAGTCAGTGGGAATACTTGAAGACTGGCTATAAATCAAATCATATAAATGAACAAAGGATAGCATCTAACGCCCTTCGTGGTATTAGCCAGGGGAGTAGTTGTTTTCTGATAGGTGTCAGTCCTACAGTGTAGAAAGTTTGAGACTGGCCTGATCAAATTGTTCCTTTATATGATGTAACTTGTTGTATTTGTAGAAATTCTCTATCAAATGAGAAAAATTACCTGAAAAGTAATTCACTTACTCAGAGTACTAACAAAATATCTAGAGTCAAACCAAAGTTATCCGAAAAATTATATTGTTCTCAATTAGCAGTTCGTGGTTTTAGAATAGAAATTATAGGACGTATTTTCATATGTAGTTCAGGATGTAACCAAGAATCAGTATAGAATAATAGTATAGAAGTAACGACCTGAACTGAAACTCTCAAAACTGAAGTTTTATTCTACATTTCTCAAATTGTACAAGAAATAATTCAGCCCATCCGCTACAGTGAAGAAATGTTTCAATATATCGAGGCAAGTGATGATGATGCAAATAGTTATATCCCTATGAATTCACTTGACTTGATATTTTTGTCGCATATGAAAAGAAAATTGCTTATTCAGATCCGTAGTTCTCGGCATCTTGTTTTGTATGAACCATAAAAGAAACGAGTCCTGCGAAGTTATATTGAATACAAAGTGCTTTGTGAACTCAATAAGGAACACTTGTTAACAGTTAAGGAGCCAGCATTTTCATAACGAGAAACTAATGGGTTGGGGTTTATATTGAATAGAAAGGGGTTGTGTCATTCTTGGCATCATTTTTTGTGACGTAAAGACAGTGTTGAATGCACCGAGGAGAATATTTTTTACAGACAAATGAACAATTCATTCAAGCATGCTTTGTTGATTATCAGCAACATTTGTTTCAAAAGAATTCGTGGATTACAATCTGATCCTATTCGATCTCATTAATGTATGATTAGCAGACAATAAAAAATTTCCTATAACTTGAATATCTATATAAACAGTGCCTTCATTTCAAAACTTCCCACCCCTAGTACTTCGTTTAGCAGGGAGAATTTGCCGTAGGCAAAAAACACGTCAATTTAGATATCGAGGGGGAAGTTTTAAACCAGTGCCAGTGATATTTTAGGTTCAACCCCCTTACCCCTAGCTATCCCTACTCAATAATTTAAAATGGCATCCCTATCTTGTAACACATCATTTTAAAGATCTTAAAAATACTCACTTAACCCCGTTTAGAAAACTGAAATTGATTGATCAGTTCTCGTAAAATAGGGCAAAAAGAAAATTAATTATAATAAAAAATAAAGTAATAGTTATTGCAATTAAATAAATGTACCTTACTTTATTGAGTATTCAGAATTTTCCCCATTGGTGGCTAAGCAAAAGTACAATCTATTCTCGAATTCCTGTCAGACTTTTGTAAATGTTTCGTTATTAATTTATCTGCATGTGTTAGTAATCCTGTGTCTTAGAATCTGAATGTCCTGCGAGGGAGTTTTGTATACTATTGTCTTCAAATAACCCCAGAAAAAGAAATCCAATGGCGTTAAATCCGGAGATCTTGCCGGCCATTCCAGAGTGCCTCTTCTGCATATCCATTTGTAAGAATACTGTTGATCGAGCCACTGTTGAATATGCAATGCGTAGTGTGGCGGTGCGCCGTCCTGTTGAAAATGTAAATTTTTTTCATACAAGAGCGGGTTGTCTTTTTCATCAAGGACTGTGTTATGAGTGGATCGATTGCATTTTCCAATAAGTTTAAATACAATTGATCAGTTAAATGTTCTTCAATAAAAATAGGGCCAATTATTTCGTTTCCCAGAATTCCAGCCCAGACGTTTATTTTTTGTGGATATTGCGTATGATCCTCTCGAA
>WOGR01009554.1:0-11292 GCA_015342045.1 Leptinotarsa lineolata | reverse complement strand
TCTTTTAAATTTCAATTGTTTATTTCAGGAATTTCAAATCATTTTACAAATTTTTAGACAATGGAAGTCCGAACTGCTGAAATTCACCGTTTAAAAGTTATCACGATAAGATTAATTTTATGCAGCGCAGTAAGCCATTACGAGTCGCGTCTACTGTAAGATGACGGGTGTCGAGGGGCAATCTAAGCAATGAAGTGCCATCGCCCAGAACGCGACCCGAACGCGAGCAGATGCCTGAGGGTAGACGTCGTTGACGGTTGTGTTGATTTTGCGAAATTTCTTTATAGGTTACATAATTCGATTCTTAAAGCTATTCATTACTTAGTGCAGTCGGCATAGTTTCTCAGTTACTGTTTTTTAAAGTTGTTGGCCGCGGTTTCGCCCGCGTAGAATTTGGTTTGTTACATTAAGTTTCGTGAGAGACCATTTTGAACAAACAGTTACAATATTTTTTTCATTAACCCAAACCCTCAGTTTTACAACTTCAAAACTGACGAAATTTAATACAATCTTTGAACCACTATTTTCCCCTTGAGGGTAGAAATTCTTGATTCCCTTTCTTTATGCTTATTTACGCTATACAAAGAAACTACCTGCATATTTCAAGATTCTAGGTTCAGTAGCTTCGGCTGTGCGTTAATATAAGAGTGTCAGTTAATCAAAAGACTGATTAACTGATACTAATTAATATTGAAAAGTGAAAAATTTTGCATTCTCACCTGGTCTCAAACCATAAAACCCATCTAAAGCTTGTACACACATATTGTAATGGTCACAACATAATTTCCCATCCTCGGTAAATCTCCATTTCTGTGTAGATCGTCTTCTGGGATCGATACGCCTTAACATCAATCTGGAATAGGTATTGGGTTGGGGAGCAGTGCCTTCTATATCCAATACTAAAATGGTATTACGGCTTTGTGTCTGACCAGGGTGTAGAGGTGGATTGCTACCCTCATGCTGCAGATAACCTTCAGAAGTCATTCTCCATAACTGGGATCTCTCACTTGGTATTTTGTGTGACAAAACCACTCTGGTATTTTTGACCACATCGAGAACTAGTTCTTGACTTTCAACATCATTTGGATCTTGAATGCCTCTAGGCCTAGAGAAGTCATAGATAGATAGATAATTTCTTTGACTATATCACATACATATGCATATTTATAGCAAGTCATTTGGTCTTAAAAGATATTAAGTAAACTATTTAGTAATACACTATTTATTAATAAATATTTAGTGATAGAATTTCTGATATTGTCAGAATTTCTACTGTTGGACAATGTTTAGTGTATTTCAAGAAGTGAATTGTGAATGTATTAGGACGAAAGAGTCATGATTCTGAGTTTGATGAATAAAGGTCTATACGTATCTCTTCACCCAAGGTTACCTAATATTTTTATTACTTTTTTTTTGAATGAAAATAGCATTAGCAGCCGAGGATTTTCCCCACAGTAAAATGGCGTAACCCATATGCGACTGAAACAGAAATAAACTGTTCTCAAAGTTAAAATATGCCTGAGCTGTCGCAGCAAAAATAATATGCTTGACGATTTATGTCTTAATTGTTTTATACGAGCATTCCAATTCAATTTATAGTCTGAAGTAACACCGAGTAACTCTAAATTCTGACCTTGTTGTTCACACTGACGAGTCATTACGAGTAGCCTCTGAAACCATGTTTCAACTTTTTCTTCATTTTCTTTAGATCAATCTAATAAAACGTGGTGATCTGGATTCGAACATTTAAATGACGTATCATCGGCAAAGAGAACACATTTGGAGGGAGTCGTGAAGTTGCTTAGCTCATTAACATAAATAATGAATAAAAGTGGCTCCAGTACAGAGCCTTGGGGTACACCTTGATTCATTTCCTTAAAATCCAATGTACTATTATTGAGGCGAACTGCCTGAAATCGATTTTTCAGGTAGGATTCAAAAAGTGAAAGTGCAACTACTCTTATTCAATAAAAATATAATTATTCCAGTAGGATGTCATGATCGACACACTCGAAGGTTTTCGAGAGGTCGCACAACGTGATAGCTGTTTGATTCCGCTGTTCAAGGCCCTCGACCTTGCCACTAACTATATCCATTACCACTGCTGTGGTTGAGTTACCAACTTTCCAAAGTTTGGTATGGTCCAGGGAATGTGTAGGTTGTGAGAATCCTCAAGTCTCTTCCTAGATTTGACAATTTGTACGTTTGTGTATTTTTCAATTTTTTAATATTCTATGCAATCTATGTATTTGTGAATCTGCCATTTTATTTGTTTATTTCACCCTTACGTTACATAAGATGATTTTAATATGACTATTCCTGGAAAGGCATTTGTTACATATTACTTAGAAACCATCTTTACCTAAGTTTTATAGTTTTTATTCATTCATTTTATATTGTATTGTACTGTTATTTCATCATAAAAATATTATAACTATTTATAAATCCACAACTAGCAAAATAACAACCGTTACACTTCATAACTGGGATCTACTTGAAAAAAATATTACACATATCGAAAAAGTCAATGTTTTTTTTGGTTTCTAGCATCTTGATAGAAACTGCTACTTATTTGATTACCAAAAACTACGACGGATGGGTAAGACAGTTGACAGATGAAATTATGAGAAGTATGGACTCACTCAGGTGTTTAGTTGTGCAGACATATCTAGATACATGTGTCAGATTTATTAAATATTGTGTTCTATTTTGAGAATAGTGAAAACAACTATTTTAAATTATTTTCCTGAGTATCATTTATTAGAGAACAGCGATAAATGTAAGAATGTAATAATAAATGAAAAAACAAAACAACTCACTTTCTGAATGTCCCAGCAAATGCAATATAAATGAAATTTTCGTATGTTAGGCCTGGAACAGATCCCAAAGTGGACATATCATAGTTATTAGATACACCACCTGGCGCTATCAATCTTATGGTGTTGGCTTTTGTTGGTTCATCCCAAGCATACGGAACACTTGTGTGTGCTCTTGCAGTACTGTGCATAAAATCAATGTAGCAACTCTGTCCAAACATTATCGATACTTCAGAAAAATTATCTATCCTTATTGGAGGGGGCATTGTGTCAGCATCTGAGAAGACTATGAAAAACGTAGCTCCTTGAAGAAGTACCTCTAATCGAAGAAAATACACATGTCCGTAAGCATCACTGAAACAAATTATAAGTTATTCTCTAAACCCGTGACTTCATCTGCATGTAGAATTAGTTTAAGAGAGGAAAAAAAATGTTGGATAATAAAACAATCAACTTGTTCGATCGCTTAGACTGTAATAGGCAAAAAGAGCTGAAGTTTTTCGATTAAGTGATTAGATTTTTATTATAGTAGAATCACAAACTTTATATTTTTTTACACACATATCTCAAGCAGATATAATTATAGATGACTTTCTATGTATGTTCAATTTGTTTTCTCCATTCTGAAGTTCACGCAAATTAGCGGGCAGAAGCTAGTCTGTAATAAAAGGATTTTCCATTTAAAATAACGGAACTTAAGCCCACTCCGGTATAACCGGAAGATTTTCGAACTTGAAACTAATCTAGCTAAATTGCAACCAATATTGATTCTACTGAAAATTTTTCATACATTTTCTATCTATAACTTCTTTCATACATTTTCTATCTATAACTTCTTTCATAATTTATTTATTGCGCGGAATCGCCCCTTTTATAGTAGTACAAACATCAAATATAATAAACATTCATATACAATTTAAAAATCGAAGAAAATACTATAAATGTAAAAGTAAGGCTTGAAGTGAACTCATTCACGTGAAGATAAGCAAAAACACTAAGATAAACAGAATATACAATTCAAGATACAGAGACAGATGGTGACTATAATATAAAGGGTACATATAAATAATAAGTGAATACATTGAGAATTTGGCGTATAATCAATCTTCAAGTCCCTCACAGAAGATATTTGAATTTTCACAGGCCTATATCTGTGATGTTTAGATCTTGGTTTTTTTTTTCATGGAACATTCTAAGTGAATGATCGATAGGAGAGTGCATTCCATGACATCTTTAGCAAACAGCATTGGTCAAAAATGGTGTTCAACAAGGAAGTACTCTTGGACCGCTGCTGTTTCTAATACATATTGTAACATTAACAGCCAACGATAATTGTTCAAATCCTTTAATTAATAAGAAGTAGTCATTACAATGATGTTTCATGTGCTATTATTTACTACTGGCGCGGCCTTCGTTCGGGGCAGTGTAGCCAACTACTACCCTATACAATTTTACCAATAACTACACATATGATACATATCCCTTCTTTAAAATCTGACTAAATCTAATATGTTGGGTTTTTTAATAATACGTCCAGAAACCTTAGATCAAACAATAGGTGCAGCTGTGGATTCACTATTAGATTGAACATCATCTGAGAGATCACTCACTTTCAGAGAGGCCCTTCTTGAAGGACTTTTCATTACATCCGCTGACACTTTGGGTATCGATATGATTATGTTTTGAGTTACTATTAACAATGTCGGACCCAGTCACTACATTTACGGACTCTCTGAGATCGAATCTATTTCTTATTATTAAAGTACACAGTTTATCAAAAACCTTATAAAACCTTGGTTTTTCAGTTGACTGTACAATTTTTTCTGGTCCCCATTCTTTATCAATGTAGTTGAATAGGGACAATTACATTTTGACCAGGTTCCAAAGGTTGAGGATCTCTGGCAGTCTTATTATAATATTTTTTATTATGCTGTTGTCTTAAATAAAGTCCATCATGGACGCTGTTACATAACGATGGTTTCAGTAAGTCAGCTGAAGTTGGTAACTTAGTTTTACAAATTCGACTTATTAACAATTGTGCAGGGGTATTCCGATATTGCAATAATGCCTTAAATATATCTTTGCCCTCTTCTAACGATTTTTAAGCATTTTTTCGCAATATTTACAGCTTATTATTATATATTATTTTGTTCCGTGTACAAATAAAGAAAGTTCAACATTCATATGAAACTTGAAACAAAGATTGGTACCACCAAAACAATGGGTGTAGGCTATCCAATAAGTTACCACAATATATGATGGAATTGGCCGATACTTAATGAAAATTCATAACAAATTAAAAAAACACTTCATTGTGAGATTTTCACCAAACAGTTTTACAAAAACGCAATACGTGTTTCGCCATACAATAGCTTCTTTGGGCGTGTCTTTACTCTCTTTACTTTACTATCTGTTCTGTTACCACAAGAAATTAAGGAATTGATAGTAAAAAATATTATAGTATTGAAAAATTTATCTGTGATTTTTAATGCTCAATCTGATTTTATTGCAATTTTTTAATTTTATTTATACACTGTACTAGTATAACTGCCATCAAAATATCTATTTTTCCTTCATATATGTTTCACTTTTAATTATATATACTGTGTAAGTCTCATTTTTTGTTTTAGTCCCTTTTTACTAGTTTTAGAATGTTAGCAAATCCTATAACCATCTATCTGTTCACTTCATGTAAGAAAAGAATGGATGCTTTTCAGTAATCATGGAATAAATAAAGTAAATAAGGATTTGCCTCAATGTACTCCCTGTACACCTGCCAGTTTTGCAGATGATACCACTCTGGCAGAACACATAAATAATAATGATGATTGGACCAATGGTAGGGATATGGCTTGCCTCGTATATGACATGGCATACACATATTGAAAACTTGCAGCTGATCTGTTTCAAAAAACCTATATTCTGTGGAAAATGAAAGATGCTATTGGTATAGCCGCAGCTCTTTCCACACCAAAATGACGTACGGACTTATTATTTAGGGAATGTCTTCATATACAGATAACATGTTCAAAACTCAGAAAAGAGCAATTCGCACCATATCAGGCATCCGACAATGTGAATTATGTAAAACTTGGTTCATTACATTAAACATCCTCATACTTCCATCAGCAATAATAGTTTATCATCTGCTGTATATTAAAGTAAATCAAGGTAGATACATGTTGAACGGAAATAATTACTTCTATAATACCTGAAGTCATAACGATATACACATACCCATCCAGAGATTAGAATCAACAAGGAGAAATAATACGGCTATGAACATATTTAACTCACTAACGGTACAAAATATGGCTGTATACAATTTGAAAAAAATCCTAAAAGTTTATCTTGTAGCTAATGCTGAGTCTGCTGTCACCGAATTTAATTACGAAGGATGAGAAAACATGTATTTTATGCACAAAATAGATTTTTACATATACACATATTTTATTATATTATTTTTCGTTTTGTGATATGTATGTAAAGGTATATGCATAAGTCTGTATGTACATATTTCCATAATAACTGACTCAGTGACTAAGGTTGTACTTTTATATATTAGATGTTAGACTTATTTATTTATTGCTATATATGTTTATGTTTAATTTGCCAAAACACCACGTTGTAATTTCGATAAATGAAGATACTATTCTATTCTTCTATTCTTTTCTATACTTTAGCAATATTTTTTGGTGCAGTTCTTAGACAGTCACCCTAATGTGACAAAGTTATCACATTCATGATTTACCTCTATACATTAATAAATAAGTATCAAAGCTTACCGAATGTTAACGTGCATGGAATTATTCGTATCTATTTTAAGTCCACCAGACCAGCAACAATTTGGGATATCTTCGATGGATACACATAGCAACTGCTCCTTTTCCAGGTTTGTCCAATGAAACGGCATATGCGAATTAGGTAGCGCTTTCAGGTATGAAGTTCGAGATGATTCCGAAATTTTAACTGAACAAATTTGAGCAAACAACAATTTATAGAGACTTCTATTATAAAGCTGATATCTCGGAGAAATTGTGATGATACTGGTAGAGCGATATTTACCCCTACCAGGTCTCACTTCCAAACCAACAATAAAAACAGTGTCAGCTCTGCCGTCCCTCATTGTCACATGTAATTTACGATATTGGGTTCCCTTTTGAACGTGGAAATTGGCACACCACTAGAAAATAAACCATATTATAATGAAAGTTTGATAAAAATACAGCAGAATAATTTGGTGAATACCATTCCAAGCATCATTTCATAACTATAATTCATATTCAACAAGAGCTTCAACAGCTGTAACAGACTGTAGGCCGTGATTGAACAGTACTTGAAGTACCCAATGTTTCGTCTGTTGCTGCGGCAGACATCATCAGTGGTATGTGCGTTGATTTCTAAATATAACCTTCATCGTCGCAGATACTATTTACAAATTGGAAAAACTCACATAGAGAGAGCTGCAATGCAGATTCGTAAGTATATGTTTTCCTGAAACCTGACTGGTTAGCAAGTATATGTTATTTGACTCAATATGTTTCAAAATTTGATTGAAAACCGCTCTTTCAAGAACTTTTTCAATAAGTGGTAGAGTATTGATGGGACGAAATACATACTAATTGAGTTATGAATCTGTCAAAGCTGTGATATGAATTTAAATTTACATATTCCCATGGTTCATCTTCAGTTGACGTTATGAATTTCAGTGCAAAAGAAAATAACAAATTTGGAGTGGAACACATATATATTTCTCAAATGGTGCCTGGAAATATCGTATAGATGTAGGAAGTCGCTGCAACAGAGATCTTGGACAACGCTTTGGACTTTGCGTGCAGTATATTCCAGATAGCTTCTGAAATTCCAGTTGACGTACATGTATAATTCTCTATCATACACATGTAATGTATTTTGAGAGTATAACATCACTATCACTTTACTTTCTACTGTTGTTTCACTTATACTATCAATGAAGTATGAATTCAAATTGTTGGCAACACTACATGATTACGTTATCATAAATTACATTTTTCTAACATAAACTGTGACAGTTTCTTGAAAAAATAAAGGTTATTATAAAAATGAAAAATGAAACTTAAACATGAGTTTAATGTATAAGTTTGAAAATGTCCTTATAGGATGAAACTGCAGTAACGTTAGTTACAGATAAAAGTGGTAAAAAAACATGGAAAGTTTCATTTCTAATTTTTCGTGACAATTTTCTACCACGTAGTAATGGCTACATCCATCAATTCATTATTATTATAAGTAACATTTCCGTAAATAGTTTCGATTGGTATTCGTTTTTATTCTTTTTTTATTTCTTCGAATCTATTATTATAACAGTGAAGGAGTAAAACAGGATTTTGATCAAGTATGATCGATAATATTATATCCAGGAATATTACGATTAGCTAATAGTGAAATGAGCTGAAATAAGACCGCATTCAATTAACGTATGTGCAGCGAAGTCCATTTGATTAACACAGAGTAGGCCGAAGTCCGAATAAGCTCAATTAGCCTAGTTGAAAGAATGCCAGTCGACGGATGAGAAATAAAGGCGTCGTATAATAATCATTCAACTGTCACTACAATCGTACCGACAATAATTAATGAGGCCGCAATTTCGCGCTAATCAAACGATGTTGCCAACGGATTATATTGACAAACAACAGCTGAGATTGCAGGTGTCCCGACAATTACGTCATTTTCGTGCTATATAAACGGTAAGAGAACCTCATTGAATCATTCCAGTATCAACCGTGCAGTTGAAAATATGTCCGTTATTTAAAAGTGATAAATACGCGAAGTTGATCAAAGAAAATTGTAATCATTCCAGTGCGAATTATCGGAGTAAAACTATGTCTGTTAAAAAAAGTGACAACGCGATACTTGTAAAAACATCGAAAATCCTAGTGAGCCATAACGAAATGTGTAGACCGTTAATCCGAAATGTCGTCATAAAAATAGAACCGTTGCGTGAAAGAAATATCAGATTGCGACTCGAAAGTAATCCGAACAAGTGTTAGCTGTATAAATAAAAAAGGCACAGCAAATAACGAAGTATTGTAGAACCACGAAAATAATGACACATAACATGTTTTTGAATCTATTCTTACGTGAGTATGGCCACAACAGGTGAAAAGAATTCATGTTCGATAAATAATGCGTTTTAAGCTGAAATTCGCAAATAAAGACTCACGTGCGTATGTAGCTGAAATACACCGTCTGTCTTACTACTACTATAATTTATGAAAGTGGTGAGTATTTATATCCTTGCCAATATTGCATTATACACTTGCAATGATTATGTCTATGCTTTAAGGGATTGGCGAATATGTATGTCTATATTAATTGTGCAACATATTATTGCGATGTGTGTTTTGGTTTGTTTTCAAACAAGTATAGGTTTGCCGTATGGTGATAAAGTGGTATAGTTTGAAACTGAAAGTTTATTTAAAATTGTAAAAATGTGAAGGATTATGGAGTCATGTTTCAATTGACAGAATTTTGCATTTGTATGATATTTTTGTACCTAGGCGTTGACAACTTTATTTTATGTTGTGCTCTGATGATTTCTAGAATATTTTAAAGGTTGTTTTTGTGAATGACAGGTAAATGATTATCGTATAAGTATTTTTAAGGACGATGATCATACACAAATTCTGTCTTGAGTTTTCAAAATTAAGCAAACTGGCATATTTGTTGGTCATAATTGAGATCGTAGAAGTTAATGTTAAGGTTCGTATTATTTATATAGGTAATTAAACTTTTGACACTGTTTACTAAAGGTTAATGATACTTTCGCTGTTTTTGATGAAAGCATTTCGTGAATTTAGTATTAAGTTATTTCGTACCCAATAAATATTTAAACGTACACTGACTTGTGTTTCAGTTGGTTTAAAATTTAGCATCAAGTTAACCATAGAAAAATCTCGCTTGTTCGGGAACAGCCGCTCGATTCCGAACAGGAGTTTTTAGTATTGTCGCATACTCACGACGTTTCGAATGATCAATTCATCATCTCTGGTGTAATCTCTCCCGCACTGTAGAGAGGGTAACAGAGCGATCTAAAGGTATTAGGGTCGACGTGTTTGAGCCATTGAACTAAATTAGTTCGACTTGGTGGCTCATACGCAACCTATGTTAAGTGGCAACGATACAAGGCATAGGCGTACCTAATGACAATAGTAACAATGACCTTGAGATGTTCAATACCTCCTTGCATCATTTCAAAATTCAATTACGGAATACTGTGCTTTAACGTATAGTTTAAGGTGGTATATGTTTTATTGACGCTCATTGTCTTTTGTCGTTTTATACTCTAAATTACCCCTTAAAAACTTTAAATTAACCCCTTTTTTAGCTATTCTAAGTTGCAATTTGTATTGTAGCGCCTTGTTTCATTTTATTTTGAATATAATTTAACATCGTTATTTATACTTCAAATGGGCTTGCCCGTGAATAAATGAATAAATAAATAGATAAGTTACCTGAGGATTGCCATCCCAAACAACTCTTTTTCCTACTCTAGCATTGATAGTAAGATTAGCGTCCTGATCTGAAAAGCTAAACAGCAGTGGAGCTACCATCCTAGCTTGTTCATGTTCATCAAACTGACCAGCGCTCTCAACGGAGGTGCCAGACTGCCGGAAAACAAGTGGTAAACCTGTTCTATTGATGATCCAATAATATGCACTAATCGCAATCTGAAAATTAAAATGAACATTTCATTTCTAAAAATAGGATTACCTATATGTTTATTACCTTCAATTTTGCACCTTTATTAAATGTTACTTGAGCTAACAGATACAATCTTCTCTGCCGGTTATCCTCAAATCTGATTCTACTTGTGAAGTCACTGGTAGAGCTACTAAGGACTACTATCGGATTGCAAGTGCGAAAATTGTCTAATCTTATTTCCAACTCTACATTTTTTTCTGGATCAACCTAACAAGAATAGATGTAGAATATGATATAATCAGACATTTGAGCATCAGTATGGAGTTCAGTTACAGTTTTTATGTTGTATTGACAGTGTAGTATTGAAATACAGTTGAGTTTAATTGAACATTGACAAATGACAATGACATGAACAAAAACAAATATTAATCATCGAAAATCACTTTATTGTTTTTCAAAATATTCCCCATGGAGATCTATACACTTTTGCATGCGTTTAAACCAATTGTCGAAGCACTTTTGCCACTCTGATTGAGGTATCTCCAAAACATGCATTCTGAATGCAGCTACCGCTTCTTCAAGTGTCGAAAAAGTTGACCTATCAGTTTTTTTTACGTAAGGAATAAAAAGAAGGCATTCGTTGAAATCAAGACTTTACGGCAGATGACTAATCAAATCGATGTTTTGGATGCTCAAAAATGCAGTTGTTTGAGCCGATGTGTGAGAGCTCGCATTGTCGTGGTGAAGAGTGATCCGTCTTCGGCGGTTGGTTTTCCTGATTTCTTGGAAGACA
>WOGR01009553.1:0-11292 GCA_015342045.1 Leptinotarsa lineolata | reverse complement strand
TATTAATATTAATTAGGTTAAAATTCAAATATAATTCCTATATTTTCATTAACAATTCTGCAATTACATGGGCAGGTAAGTGTTGTTAAGTAAATTATTACTGAATAAAAAGTGGATAGGTTAGGAAAAAAATGATAAATATAATATAATAGTTAATAAAAATTGACAAATATTTATAATCATTGATTTATCGATAGTTCATTAACTATATATGGCGCGTTTTCGACCGAAAGTACCGGTGACCTTAAGTGATCCTGTGACCACGCGCTCTCCGCCCTCTATCTCGAAAACGGTTCAACTACAAAAATTTTTGTTTAACAAAATTTGTAGAGAATTTTGTATTCTTCAATATTGATACAAATAGCAAAAAACTTATAGGAAATGAGATATTTACAAAAAAAGCGTAATAAAAAGATTTTTGTGATGTAGGTTTTGAGATAACTTTTAGGGTGTCAATATACAAGTATTCACAGACTTACAGCTGGGTATCTCGAATTTCGAGGTGAACTTGCTATAATGACTGGTATAAGATGTTAATTACAAATCATATTCATAATTTCTCTTTCGTAATAGTGCTATGTTCTAACGATGAAGCATGGATCTACAGAAGTTCTGAGCAAGCTGAGGGTTCTAAATATCATGTCTATCGACAGTGGCACAAAAATTCCAATACTCGCAACATATGCATATTACAAATAAATGAAAGTAGGAATTCAACTGTACGTAGTAACTGTCAGTAGTAACGATGCTATAATTTTTTTGTGACTAAATTTCCTCTTCTCTTATCAATAAAAATAGCATTGCCAAATTTCACCAAAATCAGTTAAGGGATATTTACAATATTAATACAGAAAATGAATTTTTCCAGAAAAGCTCAACACCCTCAACACAAAATTAGCTCCTTAACGCTGCCTTGTATTTTTTCATCACAATTGAGAAACACCATGTATACATCTTGTATAAACTATTTAAAAATATTAATGAATAATGAAGTTTATTGACAGCAGTAATTTGCTAAGATCTATGAGTAGTTATTCTTATATATCGAGAACTATTGAATGTGAAGGAAAAATATTGCTAATCTATAATTATTGCAGCGAAGCATCTCAAAAAAAATTGATGATTGAAACAATCACTTCTTTCCGTCTCCCACTCCTTGATAGATGTATTTGATTTTTTAATTTTCTTAATTTGAATCTGGTAATTAATAACTGTGATTTATGGTCTTTGAATAAACTCATCTCATATGTTAATAAATTACTAGTAATCGTGCAGAGCAGAACGAATACTTAGGCATTAGCTTTAATTTTAATTACTGTACATTTGTTAAAATGAATGAATGGTTTTACATAAGCAGATTGGTATTCGAAAAATATTGCTGTTATTTATAATAATCATTAAAAATGCTTGTGTGAAAAATGCCGCAACTATTGGATGTATGCGTGGGATATGTATTTATCACCTGACTGTAAAGATGTTCATGCTTGAGTCGTGCTATGTATTCTCTCATCCAGGAAACCATCCAGTTTTAAAGTATCACAATACTTTTGAAAAATTGTTCAGTTTGGAAACGAATTGTTACAGTTTTAAGAAAATATCATATTAGATAAAATTTATTTGATACGAATAGTTCAACTTACCACACACCCCTGGGCATAATATGCCACCCACCCAATGAACATCTAATATGAAAAAAAAATACATGGATATGGTCTCCCAAAAACTCCAAACGAATTTAAAAATATTTATATCTCTTTCTTCAACTTTGATGATGGGGCAAAAAAATTGATAAATCTGGTCATTCATATGCTATTGCATATGTCACGATATTACTGACTTGGAACAAATTGATGAAACCAGAACCCAAAAAGTCATTCATGATCCAACACCAGACAGTGCTGTTTCGACCAGTCAAAGGTCTCATCAGTGGTGCTAGGCTGAACCACGAATGCAGAACATGAGTGAGTAGAGACATAAACCTCTGATGGGTCAAAACACAATTGCTTGGCTTTTTGGGCTCTGATTTCAGCGTTGCCTTGCAGTGTAAGTTATCGTGAAAGACAGAGGATGGCGGTGGAAATGGAAGCTCAGCTTTACAAATACATGACATGAAACGAAAATGAGCTTTCATCATGCAAAAAATGACTGTAACAAAATTCAATGATTTGTACATTAGAGTTTATCCAGATTTTCACAACCAGATTATGAAATTACAGTAAGTTTTGTATGATAAGTAGAAACATGTTTTTGAACTGTTTTTTGCATTGAAAATATAATTTCTTTGCTTTCTACTCATCCGATTGTATAAAGAATAATATTGGAGAAGTATTTTTCGTAAATTCTATTTCTATGTCTTGCAGTTTCCTCTTGTTTAATGGTACATGTTTCTTGGGCTTATTTCATGGGAGTATCTACTACCAACTATGTTATCATATACATTGAGAGAAACATTACATCTAGTTTACTTACGTTTACCGAATCGAACTAATTGGGAGGATATATTGAAGAAAAAATTCCAACGCTGGAATATCCCCAATTATATGGATATTTTAGATGATATACATTGTTGATATTCAAGCATCTATGAATTATTCTTCAGATTTTCTACAAAAATATCTATTTAACATCTGTTAGTATTGTATTTTTCGTGACTCTCATTAAAAATTCACCGTGTTGATGTTGGAGCTACATGTCCATACCACGACAGTGGTATTTTCACAAAAGTGAACAGAAAATGACTTTTAATACAACTGGTACACCTAACTCATTTCGCCACGCAGGACGCATTCATAAGAAAATGAATGTTTACGTAGTTTGAAATGAAACAAAGAAAATAAAGGTCCTTCGTGTCGTCGTTTGGAAACTGCGTATTGCCGGATGTCGATTCAGCATAAGTCAGCATTGACATTGATCTTGTTTGTTGATATCACCTCAGGTATGAATAGAGAAGGTCAACGAATGATATAACATTCATGATAATAATTACAAATCTACACAAGAAATACTTCATTTTCAACACGCTTTTCACTACAACAGTAGTTCCTCCAGTTGGAATGGAACCGATGTTGAAGCTTGGCTTTGCATCTGACCGCCTTAGGGAGCCTTCTTTATCTTTGATATTCGTAGACGTCTTCTGTTAATTTCATAGAAGACGTCGTCGTAGGCGAAAGTATTCAACTTTGAATTAAATCCCGTCACAACCATCACAACTTGGGTGGTTTTCAGCTTTTTTATGTTGAAACCTTAAACGGCAATTCTGTGTAAATTGCAGATCCATATAAGTTCGAAAAAAATCTTATTGATGAATGTGATTGATAATTACTTCCATTAGTCTTTACATGTGATTATAGACTTTCTTTTATTAGTGTATTCTGTAAATATTTTTCTCAATAACAACATTCACAGTGAGAAAGAAAGTGTATCGATTTCAGTTCAATGAAATAATACCTAGCCTATGCTATAATTCACAGTTTCAGACAAATTTCGAGATTCTGAAATATCCTGTTCAATAAAGTAAGTCACGATCTATTTAAATCTTCCTTTGTTAACCTGCATGGCAGAGAATTGCAGTGTCACTATCTAAATCCGACATCACTACATACAGTAGGCTTTGATTTGGTCTTCAACTGTCATACCGATTTAGTGGATCAAGATAGCGTATTCGTACAGACTGCTTGATTTCTACAGTGGCCACACATAAGGGATTTGTGAAATGTAACCTGTCGTTTCCATAGCTACCATTGGCGTACGATATTAAATTCAAAAGAGATAGAGTGAAATATGAAAATCCAAGAAAAAAACAGCCTAATAATATTCAATGGCACTGCAAAATCATCAGAAAAATTATCTCACAAATTTTTTATTAATAGAAATACACCATTATAGGAAAGTTGAGGTTCTCTATACGTGGACCAGATCCAAAGGACAAAAGTATCCTAAATCAAAGAACAGTAGAACAAGAAAAGGAACAGATCCGTCAGCCTTCGAGAGAAAGTATTGACTCAACGTATGTACTGACGATGAAATGAGAATATTGCGGAAAAATTCAGATAATAATGTGAAGCTGATCTTAAGCTACAACAATAATATAGTTCGACCTCAAGTCTTCAAGTATGGTGCAGTTATCAGTTATCAGGTAATGAGTTCAGTGGAATTACCTATACCTGCCCAAGCTCTGTTGTATCTCAAGTGGGTTACCACGATGCTAGAATGTGTTGAAAACTACATAGCAGTCGGGCTGAAGGGCAGTAAAAATACCCTGATACAAGGCTACCGAATCAATGAAAACAACTGAAGTTGACAAATCGATTGATAAAATGTGTATCTCCAATTGGCCTACTCCGAATCCAGTAATGGAGTTCCTTCATAGTTGGGAGTAGTTTGGAGATATGAATGAAGTTGATAAAATATGTACAAAGTTTCATTCTTTATCAGATGGAATGAAAATTTGGAGAAATTGGAAGTGAATTGGTGTCTTTATTTCTCCTGTCATATAGGACAATTGTTTGCGAAGCCATAGATTATTTCTATCAATACTTATAACTGAAAGAGATATGAAATCAATAGAAAATGCATAATGAGTTCGTCGAGAAAATATGAGAGCTGCTGAAAAACAAAACTATGAGTTCCTTAGACAACGCCTATAGTTGATCAGTGACTGAATGGAAAAACGGGTTAAACAGTAGTTCTTGACAGCGTTGATGTCTAACAGAAATTTTCATCTGGTCAATTTAAGTTTTGCGGATCGCACATCAAAGAAATCAGTTTTAGCCCAGATAAGATGTCACGTGTAATTATCTGATATAATCAATGATCACATAGCTGTAGCAATTCTTCCTCAGGTATTGTGTAATTCTATCAGAAGGGTGTTGCTTACGACATTGAATGTAGTTAATCTTCAGGAAAGATTTGAAAATGGAAAGATAACTTTAGTCATATTTTCCTCAACCTGTTCATTTCATTTGATACGTCATTGTTGATATGATCGATCCCTAAAACATTTGTTTGAGCAACACCAAACCATCCTCAACCTTTGCCGCTATGGCATCTATGTTGTTTTCCTTCAATTGTTTTTCTTTCTCGTTTCTCAGCCAACTCTTTTATTTGATACCTATATTATGGGGTGCATAAAGAAACTAGTCTTGAGCTGTCTGTCATATTGAACTCAGATTGGATATTGGAACTCCTTTCATTTGATACCATTTTCATGAAGATGGATACAAAATTGACTTCCATAGTGATTGGCCTGCCATATTGAATTGAATTATCGGATAGAAACATTTCTAAACAGAATTCGTACAAGAAATGAAAATATCAACTGATAAAATTACAGAATCGATTATATTTTGATGTTTTTTGGGTGTATATATAACCTTCATCAGTTGCCCTTTAACACTTTTCAGTAGATTCATTGATCAGGGTCACGACTCCGATCAAAAATCTATTCGTGGAAATGAAACTGAATTCGAACACCATTTTGTAAAAGTAGTATATCTCAAAAACACTTTCATCGTCGGAAGATATTTTCTCAGAACGAGAAATGATATCGAAATTTTACAAAAGAAAAAATTGTAGAACCATTAGTTTATAGGATTTTTTTTGTAGAATCATCAAATATATACCTACACATGAACCCAATATATTGCTTTGCTGACGACAGCACACTTGTCTCGTTCATTTAGATTCCAGGACATCGGCTGCGGATGCAAATCTTCGCCGGCAGCAGGAGTTTGCATATCCCAATGGGGATTTAGAAGTGATTTCGAATTGTGGGGAAAGTAGCCAGATTCAATTCAATGCCACGAAAACACAGACATCGTTTCTCCAAAAAGATAAATTTCTCCGAACCGGCTATAATAATGTCAGGGCAGATTATTCCGCTTTCTACTTTAATAAGTTTGTTGTGGGTCGAAATGGACACCAATATGTCTTGGCACAATCATGTCGCTAGAATTGCGAAGGCTGCTTCTCACGTATGGAGCTCCGCCCCAAAGCATACCCTGAAGCTGTTGGATTCTATCCAGAAAAAAGCCATCCGCCTGATTGGAGAGACGCGAACATCACTTGCAACCTTGACAGTCTGGAACATCGAAGAGAGGTTGGAGATTTGTCGCTCTTCTATAGATACTTTCACAGGATGTGTTCAAGTGACTTGGCACATTTGATTCCACCAAAATCGGTGCATTGCAGAAATACGCGACGAACTGTGGCTGCTCATCGATTTGAGATTCACCTCAGTACCCCTCGAACTTTACTGTTTGAGAACTCTCTCATTTGGAGAACTGCGTTTTTGTGGAATAAACTTCCTGAGAACGTTTTTTTCAAAGGGCTTCAATCTCCAGCGATTCAAATCCAATGTGAATAGCTATTTTCGCAAAGGCACTGCTCTTGGAGCGCCTTAAGAATTTTTCTGTAGTACTTGTGTTCTGTTCTCAAAAGAACGATTCGACCAATATTAAATTAAAAATTAATCTTAAAGGCCACAGCTGATAGAAAAGAAAATAAATCACTTGAGAACTTGCTAAAAATATTAAGGATGAAATCAAGAAATCGAAGAAACCTATATTAATTTGAAAGAAAGTTGTCAAGCTTAAATTTCGTGAATTTGAAAGGCACAGTATCGAACATCAGAAGACAGAGACCTATTCTCTCCCCGAGATGGCGCCACGACCAACAATTATTGTGTTAGCCGGTGCATGTAGACGGGAAGTATGATCAAAAATGTCAAGGAAGAAATGTTGCTTGTGAAAATACCAGACTCCAAAACGGATATTGAAAGAACATCTGTTGTAATTGGGCGGAAAAACCTACTGTTTTATAGGCACCATTCATCCCATACTCCACATAAAATATTATTCGTGAATAACAAGGGAAAATGTTCGATTCAGCCTGTTGGTATCCACAATTTAGGAAATCTTGGATTGAGAATTGCTGAATTTTCAAATTTACCCAATCCTAGAAATTACACAGGCCACAGCATTCGTCGAATTTCAGCGACGTTATTTGCTGATAATGGTGGAAACATCCCAAATTTGAAGAGACATGGTGGCTGGAAGTCTACTAATGTCGCTAAAGGATATACATATAGACGACTCACTTACAAACAAAATTGTCAAAACAATCAATTTGAAATAAAAACTTCACATTCTCGTTTTGCCTTCTACAAAGGCATTTGAATATACTAAACATTGCAAACAAATTGAATCCCTTCAATATTAGCAATCACACGAATTTTCGTGAACATATTAATATCAATAATAATTAGAATGGTTCTCTTAGTACCATCTTCTGTTTGAATTTGAAGGTTCAATACAAATTAGAATTAAATTGTTCGAAATTTTGTACTACAAAGAAATATAATAAACAAATGTGTCTCATAGAGTTATTATCCTTGTCGGTTGCTGACAAAAAAGGTTGTACGTAACGCGTCCGAAAACAGTTTTTCTGGACTCGCAGGTTTTCAGAACTCGCCTACAGATCGTCCTAGAATTTTGTCTACTCGTCTAAAAAACAATATTTTCCTGACTTGTTACGTAAATTACTATGTCCATTCAGTCTGTTCTCTAAAAATTTGTTATGGAATTGAAACAGATACCTATCATTTACAGGAAAACTAGATAAAGAAGTAGAAAGCCAAAAATAGTTTTTTTGAAAACCAATATTTCTTGAAAATTTCTTTCCTTTTAACTTATTAAATATGTTTCTGATCCATTTTGAGATACACTTTGTTAGTACTATGTTATGATTTGTTTCCATTTTAGCGATTTCATTAAATACTTCATGCTCTCTTGAATATGCATACAATCACTTTTGGATATCTATATACTTACAAAGCAAGATGAGTGAAAGCTTGTCAAAATTGATTTAAAATGGACAAACATTATATTCAAAAGTTTATGCAGCAATGTAGATTGTTCTGCTGTCACAATGTAGAACATAAATGACTACTTCATGTTGTGAAATTATCATTATCTGCAAATTGAATCTTGTACTCCTACCAAAATGTTGAGCGTCACCTTGAACTCACATGGACTCCCCATATTGAGACACTCTGTATTGAATTGAGAAGAAACTACTATGCTCTGGGATTTATGGCTAATTTTTGTAATAAAGGGATTTTATTGAGCTTGTACTATGCGATCATTGTTACTTGAGATATTTAATTTTGAATTGGGATACCGGATCTGCTGCTGTAAGAATATTTATTTTGCATAAAATGCAATAAGAATCATTGCCGGTATTGATTGGAGGAATTCATGCTACACACTCGATGAATTTTAAACGATTTCTTTTTAAAATTTTAATGATAAATATCACAATTATACGATAGAATTAACTTATATTTTTCTGTAATTATTTATATTGACTTTGTTTTTTTACACAGCCTAAGGCGACTAAGTAATTGTATGCATATACCTATATGTATTATATTTTAGATTATTATTGATTATAATCAAAAATTTTACTTTGTAATAGGTTCTACCACCAGACGTTTTTCTTACAACAAGGAAATGAATTTAAAAAAATATCAGGAATTGAACAAAAAGGTACCTTGTACTAACTTGCATTTACTAGATGAGTAGAAATTGGAACCTCTGGCGTGAAATAAATCACTAATCTCCTGATGATGCTAACTTGATTAGAGAAACGTGCGTCGAGAGAAAGTGTTTTTGTTCTTGTGAGGTAAAAGTGTTTTCAGTTCATTGCATTCACTAGTTACTAATGTTTTCTACTCAGACAGCCACATCAATGACCCACAATGGGTTTTCATTTCAAAATTGAAGGTCAATATTGTCAATTTGATGAAATGAACATATGAATCGTGCCTATCAAAATGTTCATGAACCTACTGAATATAGTTCAACTGGCCGATATCAAATCATATCAAAATCTCCACTATACCTGAAAGGTTTACAAAACCTTGATAAGTGTGTCGCTTCTTGAAGCAGCAACCTTTTTATATTTTAGTAAAATCAGCTTCCACATAAGGTCCAATAAGTTAATTATTTTTAGATATATTACTTGTTTAAAAAAACTGTTGTTTCCGTTAACCAGCTGTCGCACCCCTCAGAAGTCGAAACTTGTGCGAGCTGTTTGGAAAGAGCGGATATAATCATTACTTTACTGGTTCCTTCAATTTCAGATGTGAGATTTCAAACATAACCTTCTGGAAAGTATAGAAATTCAAATATTTCCATTATCTAATGAATGATCTAATTATTTGAAATAACTCGCCTCTGCTGAATTTATTTTTACTAGATATGTCCTCCCAGAATAATTATTATATGATTAATTCATTTTCACTAGGGATTGGTAAATTAAAGATTATATTCGGTGTTTTCAATTAATTCAATCTAACCTACAATAAATCGTCTGCTAAGCCGTAGGTAGTAGCTAATGCTATTAGAATTTGAAATGGTGTTATTCATTAAACCTGTTTGAGGAAACTATTGTATAGCAAAACAAATGTCCCGGTTTATACTGAAAATTTTACAGTAAACCAATTAGTTTGATTTAATATCGAACATTATCACCGTTTAAATTTTCATGATATCCTCTCTAATAACAAAAAAAAAACATTTCTCCGCCTTTGACAATCCTACTGCGAACAAGAAAATTCTAACGATGATTATTCATAAATAATTGACCCCACTATGTTTACAGTAATCGGATAACTTAGTGGCCCTAATGAACCAGGTACCCGATGTCTTGGAAACCCACGCACTGGCTGTCACTCTTCAGAGTCGCATGCTTACCGCCTAAGACTTTTCAGGGTATTTAATAGAACGTTGCCATCGCTACCTCGTATTACGTTACCAACGGATGTTGATATATTTCGTGAGATTAAATTTATGATGGAGCATCTATTAATTTATTAAGTTGGTATTTATCTTTCGCTACCCCCGCGGATAATACTCTCAGGGGTGCCACCCACGAACAAGCATTATGTAACATGTTCACTTAAATCATTCAATGATTAAGGCTGACACATGTACCGAGCGTATCAAAAATTATCAGAATGATGGATGTGGAGTCTGAAATTGTAGAATACCGTTTAATCGATACACCTTCTCAAAGAGTTCTCTTTTACTAGCTGTTTTACGTACAGGGTGATTTATTCACGTTTTTCAGCGAACTAGTCGAATAAAAATTAATCAACCTAACCTAACTCGTCGATTTTCATTCGTGAATTGCATATCAAGCATGCATCTTATTTTCCCTACTCTGAAACAACTGGTAAACTCAGTTTTTTGAAATCAAATGGCAAAGTTGATAATTTCAGTTCATGATTGACAGTTTCATATTCACGAAAATAAGTTAATGCGTGAAGTAACCACTGAAAAGTCCAATAAGTCAGTGACTTCCTGTAAAGTGAAGAAAAGTAAGTTTATTGACTACTTTACATACTCATATATGTTTGTAGCAAGTCATAAATATGGACAACAGAATGAGTCATAAATATTGGACAATACAAACATTTTAAAAATTATTTAAAATATTCTCCAGTCAGAAAAAATATCTACACAAAGACTGCCCCGTTTACAAATGAAAAAGAAGAAGAAATTACACATGAAATATTGTCAAAATTATGTTGTAGAAATATGTTCTGAATATTCATTGACTGAGTAAAAACTTAGATTGACCGAGAACTTTAAAATCATAGGAAAGACGATTATACAAATTATAGTCCAGGCTATTTTTTGAGATTTTGTTGAACGAAACTGTTCTGTTCGAACTGAATTGGCATAGTCAGATCAGACATCTGATATACTTATATACATCAGACTGTCTGATCAAGGTACTCGACTTTCAACTAAAACTGCAAATGTGTATAATTTTCATTTCTCATTTTTCATGATGATCTCTTACCATGTAGTAACGGTTACATCCATCAACTTATTGAAAGAAGCAAGTACAGCTATACAAGCCACATACAACTTCAAACTGAAAATGAAGTACCATCAAGCATCACAGAACTTATGGTTCAATCAAGAGTGCCTAAGAAAAAAAATAAAAGTGGAAAAAAGCATAGAACATTTTTATTTCTCATTTTTCACAATGGCATTATCTTAAATTTATAAAAACATGTTGGTAATGTTCTCTATAATTAGAGCGACTGATGATTCTTATAGCTCTTTATTTTTAATCTTGAAAATATTCGCAGCTCCCATAGAATTCCTCCAGAGAACTACACCATAACTAATGGAAGAGTGAAAAAGAGAAAAATATGTTGTGTCTTCGGCAAATAAAACTGATTTGTGAGGCTGCATGAAGTTGAAAATATCATTTATA
>WOGR01009552.1:0-11293 GCA_015342045.1 Leptinotarsa lineolata | reverse complement strand
TTAATATGTATGAATGTGATATGTATTTGTGTATTGATATGTATGCATTTATGTTTATGTAATAAGGACTGATGAAAATTGTTGCAGCTTTGTCAATAAGACCTAATGTTCTTTGGGCAATAAAGCATATTATTATTATTATTGTGTTTTCAAGGAGATCGTACAAAATCCCGTATTCATTGGTGAAGAAGAAGATAGATTTGATATTAATCAAGGTAAATTGGGCGATTGCTGGTTCATGGCAGCTTTGGCAGATGTTACTCAAAATCATGAAAATCTGGAGAGAGTTGTTCCAAGTGATCAAAGCTTTGAAAAAAACTATGCTGGAATTTTTCATTTCAGGTAGGTGATAATGACATTTTGGGAGTTTTCTGTTCTGAAATATTTGTATTTATTGAACAGTCTTCAAAAACTAGTTCCAAAACTGACAATATACGCGTGAAACCATGTTCCAAGAATGAAATAGAGGTAGAAATAACAGATCCTGATCCGAATGAGAAATATATAAATTCTCCGGAAGATATTGTGAAAACTTTGGTTGTTCATATTTCCAATGTAGTTGAAGAAGTTTGGAAATGTAAAGTTGCCTCCGGTGAAAAAATGTTCCCTTCAAATTAAAACTGAAATTTGGAGAAGAAATATTACCAATGTTTTTAAGGTAAAAGTTTTGAAAAAAAATCACATCTTTTTTCCGAGTAAAAATGTCTTCTTGTGAAATTAATTTTCTTGCCTCGGAATTGAACTCATAAATTGAGAAGATAACTTTTTATGCATGACATTTCTAAACATTCGATGATGACTCTCCTTTATATGAACACACCATGCCATTTATACACCAATACTCAACTTGCTGGAAAAGAATGACTTCCTGACTTTGCCTCATTTTTCTGTTTCTACCAGAAGGCCAGTGTTCTGAAGAACCTTTTGGGAGTACAATCTCACTGACTTAGTTGTAACCAAAAAATAAGAGTCATCCATATGTTTTCTCCTACAAATTTTCACCAGCTAGCAACATTTCAATTTCACTGAACAATTTTGCATGAAAAAATATCTCGTTAGCATTCGGTCTATTCATTCAGTCGATCGCTATATGGAACAGTGGTTAAAGCACGGGATACGAAAGGTTTAGTTTTACTGCATATCGTCCAAACAGTGCACGATATAAGGTAAGGCCTCGTTAATCCTTAGCTCGCACAAGTTTAGATTTCTGAGAGTTGTTGATCTTGAGATAGGGACACCTGGTATACGTAAAAATAGATTTTTCACAGATCTTTTCAGAAACATGAGTCATTATCATGATAATGATTGAAGTTGGGGGAATTGATAATGAGGCATGTGTTAGGGTACGTCCATAGTTGCTTGTCGCCGTATCGTGGCAGACTAGCGAGAACAAAATGGTATCCAGCTTAGTCTGAACAATTTTCCATAGTAAAGAAATGTACAAACAATAGATCATTACATTATTTATTAGATTTCGCATTAGTTCAGTTTTTGATGTAGTCTCAGTTATAATTTGTTATTCTCTTGTTCATTTTTCTATTTACGGAATTGATGATATCAAATTAGTTGAAAATAGAAACCTAGTGGTATTTCAGTAAATTCAGAATACGAATGCGTATTCTTATGAAAATGTTCGTATAGGATGAAACTGCAGTAACGTTAGTAGTTACAAATACAAGTGGTATTAAAATATAAGAAGTTTTATTCCTCAATTTTCTTTTCTACCATTCTGAAAACTCACTGAATAACAGTAAACGCATATTGGTATTTCATGAGTGATTAATAAGTCTTTGAATCATTACTTTTTAGATTTTGGCAGTATGGAAGATGGATTGATATAGTTGTGGATGATAGGTTGCCTACTCGACAAAGAAGAGGAGAAGATGGGAAAATCACTCGTGAACTAGTGTATGTTAAATCCAAGGATAAGAACGAATTTTGGTCAGCATTGCTGGAAAAAGCATACGCAAAGTAATAATTTTTATGCCTACCGAATCTCTGTTTGGGTCCATCTGAATTACCATTTGTCTAATTTTATTACAATGAGTGATGATTTCATAAAACATTCAAAACGTTATTATTAGTCTCACTTGTTTCATTTTCATTTAAGATTGTATGGATCTTATAAGAATTTAGACGGTGGATTTGTCTCTGAGGCTTTGGGAGACCTCACTGGAGGATTGACCGAAATTCACAAAGCCGACCAAGAACATTGGAATGGAACGTTGTTTGAGAAAATGCTGGAATCATATGAGAAAAAATCATTCATGGGATGTGCGATAATGGTAAAAATTATTCCACTTGAGTACCGGATCGGGGCAGATGATTGAAATTAATATTTATACTCTGCAATCGTTACTCTAAACGTAATTGAGAAAATAACTCGATGGCAAAAACTTTCCAGGGCTGAGATCCAGATTTTTTACGTTTTGAGAAAAATAGCCTGTGCAATTCAGAAAACATGTTTGTTCTTCAATCTGCACGCACGATCAAATAATCATTTTTCTTCTTCTTGTAACTATTTTTTTTCTTCTTGTAACTATTTTTTTCTTCTTGTAACTATTTTTTTTCTTCTTGTAGCTATTTTTTTAATTTTTTTAATACCTATTTTCCATAGCTTTAGAATTTACTATTTTCATTGCACTTACAGGATGGAACAAAATTGGCTTCATCACTTGGACTGATTTCCTCCCATGCATATAGCATAACTGAAGTCATTGAGATCCGATCTAGGCTTTCGAATATTATAAAACTACTCAGGATCAGAAATCCATGGGGAAGAGTTGAGTGGACAGGTAACTGGAACGACAGGTACTGATTTTGTCCGACTGCCATAATTTCTCAATAAAATTATAGGGTTTTAATTGATAGTTTTTAATAAAATGCGGTAGACTGATGTAGCGACTTTCGTGAATCTATAAGAATCTAGAATTATCAGTACGTTTATGTCAATCATTTTGTGTGCGTTAAGGACAAATCATATTTTTATGCGAATATTGGAATGGACTGAAATCGAAACATTTCAATATTACATCTGTGGATCCTCTCTAGTAGTATTTATCTATTTCAGATTCGTCAGTCCTGCCCAAAGGTATTCACTTTTCTCTGCTCGATCAAAATATGTCGTGCAAGAGACAGCGAGTAACTTTTGGTGGAAATGATTCACAATGAAATAAGATTTGCGAAAACAAAACGTACCTATTAACATCATATGCAGATTGGTCAACAGTGAGATAAGAATTATATTTCATTTTTTATCTTTTGTTCTGATATTTTGAAACACAAACCTGAATTCTCCTTTCACATACTATATCATCTTTCACAGTGTCTCTTTCTCTAATATACTCCACAAAGTAGTCAAGTAGCAAAGTTATAATGTCTATGAACTGATACGATAACATTATGGAATGATTTTTGAAATACTTCTTACTGCCCTATGGATGTATAACCAATCTGCTGAAGTGTGGTGATGAGCCAGCTGGAAAGTTCATCCCGAAAAGTTATTGCGTTATATAGGGTGATTTTTTAAGAGGTATAGGATTTGATTTCCAAAAAAAACACAAAAAATTTAAAAAAATTGATGAAATCTTCATTGGAATCGATAGAAAGGTCAATATAATTTAATGTTTGGAGATGATTTCATGCAAATGTTGTCTGCGGCTCCGCTTTAGATGGCCCATGCGCAAGGTCCAATTTTGGCACACTCTCTATAACATATCGACCGGTATTTCACGTATAAATGCTTCAATATTGGCTTCCAGAGCGTCAGTCGTTGCGTTGCTGGTTTATCCCTGTAGACATGGACTCAACATGACCCCACAAAAAATAATCCAAAGGCGTTAAATCACACGATCTAGGCGGCCAATTGACGGGCCCCAAACGTGAGATAAACTGTTCACCGAAGGCGGCTATTAATTGGGCCATTGTTTCGCGTGCAATTTTGCGTGTTAACGTATCCATTCAACAAAAAATGAGCCTCGTCGCTGAACACAATTTTTCGATAAAAATGTGGATCTTCATCCAAATTTACCAGCGTCCATTCACCAAATGTTAGACGTTGTGGGAGGTCGTGTGGCTTCAACTCTTGCACCAGCTGTATCTTATAAAATTTTACACCCAAATTCTTTCGCAAATTTTTTACGTAGTGGAGTAACAGAGGCCCAATTGCTGCGAACGGCGGCGAATCGACATTTCACGAACACTGGCAGGTACAGCCGCAATATTTTCTTCGATCCTCACTCTACGTATGCGTGTTGGTGGTTTGATGTCCAATAATGTAAACTCGGTTCGAAATTTAGTCAGAAGCTTTCGAATTGCTCCCTCAGTAGGCCGACGAAACTGCCCATAAATTGGAAGAAGTGCACAATGCACTTTCTCAACCGATCATGAATTTTGATAATAAAATTCAATAATTTGCAAGCGTTGTTCATTCATAGATCGATTCATGGTTAAATTATAGACCAAACCAAACAAGTTTGATAATGACACAAGACACGATTCACGCGTGATTTGTCAAAAACAGTGTTGCCCAAAAGATACCAGCAAAAGTGACTCATTATAAACCACTGAATAATTACTTATGATATTCATGAAGTTTGCCTAATTGGACTCTTCAATGATTTAATTAGGCAGGGACTTTTCAGTGAACTTTTCAGTTTGTCCCTAATTACACTCCTGGAGATTATTTATTTATTTAGTTCCTCCTCAAAGAATCTTTTTCAAAAGAGTTTTGAAATATATCTGTTATTTTCCAGATCAGAGCTGTGGAATACCATCCCCGATAATATAAAAACCTCTCTTTCTGTGAAAATTAGGGAGGATGGAGAATTTTGGATGGAATTCAGTGATTTCATAAAATATTTTGACATCTTAGAAATATGTCATCGAAATCAAGATTTTGGGATGACACACTGGAACTGTTTCATGTTAGATGGCACTTGGAGCGCAAACAGAAGTATGCACCTATTTTATATCTATATATTAGGCGAGTTCCGAAATTCGAAAGGTATGAGGATTGGCAAATTGATATAAGCAATCAAGAAAATCAATGAAATATATAGTAACGATTCGCAAAAACACATGGAACTTGATAATAAAACAAGCTTAAATAAGGATTTCAAGAAAACTATTTGAAATGTCACGTGGGTAAGAAATAATAGCACACATTCGGTCAAGAACAGGTGATATCACAGAAAATATATTGAATTTATTTGTTGAGCTCTTCCATACAATTGGTAAAGACTATATTAATGATAATAATGAATCGATCTTATACCAAAGGAAGGGTGGAGTGTCAGCAGAGCTGTTTTTCAACCCAACCGCTATACGATCTTTACAATGTTATCATTTACACAAAATTCCATCACAAATTTAATATGAAAATGAATTATAGTAATAGAAAAACCATAATAATGATCCTTTCGGCAGAATGCATGATATTAATAAAGATTAATAATTGATATTGATAACTATTATAAAAAAAGCCTGTCACTAGCAGAGAGAATACTTTGTTAGAGAATTGCAGAACGACATAAGACGATCAACAGTTTGATCTTTTTTTTTTTGTAAATTGAATAGTGAACATACTCACTAAGGAGGTTATTAAAGAATTTGGCAGTATTATATGAGACCTAATTGCGAGCATTGGCATTATTATATGCTTAAAATGCATTGAGCTTGTCAGATAAATATTCTGGTTTTTTGAAATTCAATATTTCATTAGTGATTATAAGCAAATGAATTTTCCGTTTTGATTCTAATCCTAGCCATTCCGATTATTTGATTTTTGAGCCAATGTGATCATATTTTCTTATGCCATAAAAAAGACGAAGACACGAATTCTTAATCCTCTGGAGTCAAACTGAATCGATCGGTGAGAATGCAGGACCGTAAATACAGTCACATTATGATAATTTCGAAAAAATGAGGGACTCAATAATACAATTTCATCTTCAAATCAGAAGAGAGAATATATTTACTATGAAACAGTTACCTGAGAACATTATAGTAAATTTGACAGAGATAACTGCCCAACATTTTTGCATGCATTGATCTGTGGAAATATTTCTTTGTTGAGTTTTATATCTATTACAGCACTAGCACTTTCCCTTTTTTTCTTAGTTCCAAGAACTATCACGAAAGACTTCGTACTATTAAGTTTGAGGCTATGCGCCAAAGATATTTTATGTAATTGATGCAAATTATCATTCAATCCACTCACAGCAATGAACATATTCTCGATTGAAAAAAATATCGTCAACATAATGCCGAATGTGGCAAAATTTTGATTACTGATAAAAATCTGAAATGTAGGGAGAAAATGGTAATGGCCCACATATGGGCCCTTGTGGCATCCAGAATATTACAGGCAAGGCACTCAGCTCTCTACGAGAGAGACGGCATGTTTAGAAAATCCAAAATAGCTCAGTTTGTTGCAAAGTGCTGCCGAAATCCATGAGTTCGTGAAGAGTTAGGTAACTTTCATCAACCGCTTTGGAAATGTCATCAATCATCGAGTGTAAAGCAGTGATCGTACTGTGGGCGGAAACCAGACTGAACAAATGTTATGATTTGCCGGTCAATAACAAATGCTGTCATCTAATCTTTCAAGATCATCTCAAGTGCTTTCGACAACATTGGCAAGAAGCTTATCGTTCTTGAGTCTCCTGATTCTTCGGGACAATTACACTTAGGGAGTCAAAATAATTAAGGATTCCGCAGCCGAAGTGTTCAGTGTCAATATTTTTAGATTTTTGGAATTTCTTCCCGACGTTTCGATGGCGCGAATGATTAGCTTCTTCAGAGGTTTATACATCCTGAGTTATTTTCGATAACTGGATATTACGGCTGCGTAAAGAGTATTCATGTTGACTCAGGCAATTTCATATGCTAATACCCGTACCTGAATTAGGTAAATTGCGTGTTCATGTTGACTCAAGAAGTTTGGTGTGCTAATACTCGTACCTGGATTAGGTAAATTGCGTGTCCATATTGACTCAGGTAGTTGGGTGAGCTAATACCTGTACCTGGATTAGGTAAATTGTCAATAACTTTCGTCAACCTTTTTCTACCAGCCGTCCTGCTGTACCTGGAGTAGGTAAATTGTCAATAACATACGTCAACCCTTTTCTACTTGACGTCATGCTGTTTGCTATTCTTGAACTCCTTAGAATGGGATTCCATATTTGGTTGAGGTTCCAAACTTCTTCTTTTCTGTTATTATTTTTCGTGTATTTATGAATCTCTATTGCCTCCCGTACCAGTCGGCTGTGGTATCCCTGGTTGAGGGGCAATGAGTTTTGTGTTTTCAAACAGAGTCCTGTGTTTTCCTTCCTGGAAAACTCTATATGGATTTATTATTCAGTCCGTTCATCATTGTGACTCTAGAGGCACGTTGTCAAGAGAAATGACTTTCATATGAGTTATGGGGAGTTTTATTTGAGTTCACCGTCGCATTAGAATTGTATTTTGAATCGCATGATATGTAAAAAAAAAATATGAATTTTAGTTGTTCATCAGATCTGATTGATATTGGAAAAATGTGCAAAATATGAACCACACTAATATTCGTTATTTTTTGTTTGAAGATAATCCGACATATTTATTAACTTTGAGAGGGGAAGACAATATCAGCTCAGTTAAAATTGGTTTGATGCAGAAAAATCGTAGAGTTCACCACCAAGATCAGTTGCCAATAGGTTTCAAAATAGAAACGGTGGGTTAAAAAAGAATTACCCGAATAAAATATTGTAATTAATTTTTTTTTAGACTGAAAGGCATCCGTTATACATACAGGATCCGAAGGAATATCTACAAGTAACAGGGCATGTGAAACTTTTGAGTGGAAAATACCTATTACTACCTTTTGTCAACGGAATGGATAGAAGCGAATGCGAATATTTGCTCCGAGTTTACTCAACTGCGAACTTTGAGTTGGAAGAGTTGGCTTCCCAATAACTTCGGAATCTTAGTATTATATGAAGACCTAAAATTAATAATAATGATAATGATAATAATGTTTATTTATCAAAAATTACAATATTGAATACATAATGTTCATATTAATAGTACTTGAGAGCTGAATAATTAAACAAACAATGGCATCACTGAAGAAACAATCGCAAGATTGCTCCTTGTGCGTGATATAGCCTGTAGAAAGATTTTAAAAAAATGACAAAAAAACATTCATGTAGCACATAACACAATATTTAAAATTTCACAATGATTGGTTATCAGTTTCATGCAAGATATTACATATTACATATTATACCTAATTATATTCAATATGAAGGATGGATTTTTTTACTGCCTTGCACCCATTCCAAAAATCTTGTTTCGTTTATCATTATCTTCTGAAGAAAAGTGTGAAACCAAATTAGTAAATTTTGGTTCTTTCTGAATACCTCCGGAATTGATAAATTTCGAAACGTCCTTCAGAAAGTTTGAAAATCTTTCCCAATCAATCGACTTTTTACCTCTAACAGTATCTGATTTTCTCATGTTGGCTCTCTTAATCTTGGTATACAGATTATATCTGATGTTTCGAATTATACCATAAAAACACATATTTGCTACAGAATTTTCTTGATAGTTATTTTTGTAAGGCAATTTTGAATGACAATTTTTTTCAAAAGTGCATTATTCAGTCAATAATTTTAGGATCTTTATGTTTTCCCCTCAAGAAATATTTTATTTTCATTAGTATTTACAAGTTATAATGTTCCCTTCGAACAAAATTAAGGAAAAAACAGAAATGTATGTCTTTGAACTCCTGAAAAAAATGATCACCTGATACTGATTTGTTTCGAAATCCGAAATTACGTTTCCGCAGTTTTTACCGGAGACGTTTGATTTTGAAAACAAAAAAAATTATACTAATTTTGTTATAACTTTAGAACCGCTGGTTATTCATTTAATCAACCCTATGTTCACTGAACGAGTTTTTAATGAAGAAATTACATCTTAAATGAAAAATTTCATTGAAATATAGAAATATAGATGAATTGTTTTCGCTATGTATTAATGAAAAATTGTGCAATAATACATGTCATTTTTGTGACTATATTCTTCTATTCTGTAAGTTCTAAGTTGCTATATCAACAGCACGTCTATTTTGCGAAATATCCGATTATGATATATTTATAATAATAATATTGGATGAATTTATTGACAGCAAAAATAACATGATACAGGGAAAAAATACAGATTTGTCAATAGGATACAAGATTGAACAGAGTTTATTCTTCCTCTTGCACCTTACAAAAAATAAAGAAAAAAAATAAAATAAAAAGATAGAAAATGGAAAAAAACAAAGGCCTAAATTGTAATTGAAATTGTGATAGCAGGTACAACATTGTATTTAAATAAAGAGGGGAGATGTGACCTTCCTTCCAAATACAATTACAGAGCATTTGGAATCATTAACTTCCAGGACATGTTTCTTCGATACATAAACAAATTGATTCAAATCCTCATTAATGATATTTTCGCTATGTTGTACAGAATCAGTGGTAAAAAAATAATACATCTATGTATCATCAGCATACATATGATATTTGAGTTTTTTCAAACAGGTTGTCGAATGGGAGGCTAATTATGTAGAGAATAGGTCCAAGGACTGAACCCTGTGGAACACCTGAAAAAATTTTTCTTGAAATCTGACATGTGGTTCTTCACTCTGACAATTTGTTGTTTATGTTAAAGATATACTAACCTTAATTTTATATTATATATGCTCTCACATACAGTGCTCAGAAACTACTGTGGAGTTTCTAGCACCCGTGAGTATATTGCCAACGTTGGGCTAACCTGTTACTTCTCAAATAAACGTTATTATTATTTTTTCATTTCCAAATCCCACTTTGATACAATACGCGAATCGGGTTCATGCAAAGTACCGGTGAATAAATTGAAAATGCCTAATCCACTGATACCTGAAACTTTGAAATAAACAAATAGGTAACTTCATTTTCATTTCATTTTGAGCGATTTATCATGAATAAAACGGGGCTTCAAAAATGTATATAATGATGCAACGTCTTGCATTATAATTCTTTCCATTAGTGACAAAAAAATCCTCGGTCGTTCTAGTGTTATCTACTCATTTGTCTATTTATTATTTAAACAGGCCTACAAGAGCTTTTTATATGAATAATAAATATGAAATATAAATTTACATTGATACATTTGTATGACTTGCAGTCTAATACATCATGTAATAATACATGATCAATTGAAGTTTCTTATATGCAGTTCAACGACTTTTTTGAAGGCACTCAATGAACTGTCCAATCTATATCCATCAATAAGTTGAATCTTTGTATATAGACAATATCTATATACAAAGATTGAATGTATTGGCTATACGCATCATGATTATAAGCGGTGACCTAACGATAGTATAAACTAGGGGTATATTGAACATAAAAGATTTTCTTACTCTTCAACATTATGATGACGTATACAGAAGGGTTTGGTTCGCTGTAACGAGAATTCAACGACGTGAGATTTCCTAGGCAAATTTATCCTCTTACGTCGAATTCTCACTACGTCGAATTCCCGTCATGTAAAATTATTTCAACACACAGTAACATAATAGAAATTGATTTGATGACATTCATCACCGAAAGAAATGATGTATATAAAAGGCCTATCTTCGATGTAAGATTTAGCTTTAACATCTTCTTGTTTTCCACAAACTCTTAGAGTTTGTGGAAAACAATTAAATTTTACTGGTTAACTAATCTGAATTCAGAAAAAAAACACTCTTGTGAGACAGCAGCACAGCTGGCATTATGTAATTTTAAAAAAGAGGTAGATAACAAATACGTCGTTATAGTATTTTTAGATCTGAAGAGAGCATTTGAAACCATTGACCGAAATATTCTCCTATCTAAATTGAAGGGGTATGGTGTGGATGGTAGTGTATTGAAATGGTTCGCAAATTATTTAACTGGAAGGAAACAGAAAGTTGAAGTTGATGATGTGTTTTCTACTGATATTGATATTAATATTGGTGTACCTCAGGGTAGTGTCTTAGGACCTTTATTGTTTATTCTATACTTCAATGATATAGATCTCTTTGTTAGAAGTGATTTTATCAATGTTTTCGCAGATGATACATTACTCTCTTCTTATGATTCCAATTTAGAGAATGCTATCCATAAGATAGCATTCTCTACAACCGAAAGTCGCATACAACCAATGTTGTATGCGACTTTCGGAAACTGCTGCTCTTCCTCTGTTGATAAACTCGGCGTGTTTTTGACTAATTTCTGGATGACGTTTCAAGAAC
>WOGR01009551.1:333-10908 GCA_015342045.1 Leptinotarsa lineolata | reverse complement strand
CTACTTTTGATGCACTGTTTGAAACCTTTGGTGTAGTAATGAATCTTACTGGAGTTTTATCCCAACACCAAACCGTTATTTTTATCACCTCGACACGTGTTTCGATCACCAAGTGATTTAACTGTTAAATCTTCCTCCTGGAGATGATCACTTGGTGATCGAAACATGTGTCGAGGTGTTAAAAATAACGGTTTGGTGTTGGGATAAAACTCCAACAAAATTCATCATGCCACCAGTGGTTACAATATGAACACTCAGTCAGTGCGCTCCACAGGATTGGGCCCGTGTTACCAATAAAAATCGATACTGCCCAAGGTAATAACAATTCTGTCATCGAGGTGGAACCTGGTCAGCAAAAGTCCTGCATCAAAGTCGCAGAAATAACTGTACTCCCACAGCTACACAAGGATGGGGTATTCTTCAACATTGAAAACCTCAATTCATTGAAGCACCTGACTTTATCTTTCCTCAGGTCGGGTGGGCTGGAGTGAGAAACTGGGGGGTTGATCATGGTTTGCTAGAATGGTGTGTGCGACCTTCATGCAGGTACTGTTTACATACCCAGCATGTGCGGTCTCAGCCTGTATCCACCATCATAACGCGGCCCTACGAGTTCTATGTTCATCGCCCCTACGATATTGACTTATGCGGATCGCCCAAGAAACAGACTGAGAGGAGTATATGTTCGTTCCTTGCTTTTTATGTATTGTTCATTCTTTTTAGACGTTTTATGTGATTGATTCTTCACTTCACTTTCTTTTGAGCACGTGCATTATTTTTTTTATTATACTCTGTACAAGTTGAATTTCGCACCTTTTCGGTCGAGCACATGCTTGAAGCCAAGACATGGTGAAGTTGGCTGAATATTATACATTCAAAATTTGGTGCTCGCTCGCAATTAACATTTTCTGTTATCACATTCACATACATTATTTTTGAACTATATAGAACTCTGATTTCCCCTGTCAAAATTGTACAGCAGTTCTATTTCGCTGAGTATATTTCTAGTTTGAGAAAATGTATGAGAAAATTATAGGTTCTTGTCTATTGTGATGGAGCTCAGCTTTGACTCACAATAGGAAACATCCTGATATTCTACCAAGAAAATCTCGATCGACGGACTTGATTATTTAAGATTTTCATAGTTTATATTTATACCCTGGCGTGCAAACTCTACATTTTTTGTAGAGTTTGTAGACAGCCGATGATTTTATTGCAACACTCCGCAGATGTATTGCTCATCGAGGTAGATGTTCAAAAATCCATTGTGGACTTCATACACTATGGATCTAAATTTATAGGAGCGAGCCTATAAACAGTGAATTCCGAGGGCATTGAATTCAAATTTCTTCCCATATTCATCACCACATTTTCCAAGTCTGACAAGCTGAAATGATGTCAGTCAAAACACATATTTACAGAGCTGTTGGAGCACAGATCATGGCGTACGAAGTATTTTATACATTGGAGAAATGTGTTGCAAATTGGATAGAAAACGGAGAAGCAATGAAAATGCTATGTAGACCTGAAACTCTTAGGCTTTCTGAAGGGAGAAATTTTCAGAATAGGAATCTCACAGGCGGAAAGTATCCTTTTGTCTAGCAGTCACGATGTGCAGATCAAGAAACCACACCATACGAAAGAACTCTCCACAGAGAAACTTCCTTCTACAACTGAACACGATGCAAGTATAGAATAAGTAAGTAACGATTCATGTTGGATTTGAATCACTGAAGCATAAATGCGTTTGGAGAAATGTTCTCAGAAAGTTCATTCCACATAAACGTAGTTCTCCAAATGAAAGAGTTCTTGAGCAATGAAGCAGTGAAATTCGCGGTGTATTGAGTTGAACCTCAAAATGATGAGCAGCCACAGTCCGTCGCGTATTTCTGATATGTATCGCTCTTGGTGCCAAGTCACTTGAACACCTACCGTGAAAGTATCCATATAAGAGAGACTAATCTCGAGACTATCGTTGCAAACCTTGCAAATACGAGATTGTTACTGGAATATAAAAAAGATGAATACATGGAAGATATTAATACTAGTATTTCTAGTATCGAGGGTGCTTTAATGAAAGCGTTTGCAAAAAATATCAAGAAATTTTGGTAAAAAGATTCATCTGATAGAGTAGTGAACACAGTCTCCTTAAAAAGTCGGATTCAGAGTTTTGCCCCCGAATCATCGGTCATGCGCATCAAGACGCCTAGAAGTTCCTTCATTATCTTTCAGAATGTGTACATGATGACGTTAATGAAATCAATGAGAAACCTAAACCGATCTTAACGGACATTGGTGAAAAATTGAGCGACAGCGAAAAAGCACAATAGTCATGGCTGAGATATTCGAGTATAAGTAGCTCTAAGATTGCAGATAATTTCGTTGGTCAAGTAAAATCCACGATGAAGTTACACTATGGACATTCATCAGTAACCTTCAATTCTTTCTGGGATTTGTCACTCCCCATATCACAAAGAACTGGCCAATCAGTTTGTCACAATGCTTGGATTTCTTCACAAGAGAGGAAACTTTGGATGGACATGAAAAAAGGACGTTTTCGAGTTGCAAACAAAGAAGAAAATGCACAAAGTCTCTATCAAACTATACGTTTCCCAGTATTTTAGTAATTAATTTTTGAAAATTTCCTCTAACGGAAAGATTCAGAGGCGAATTGAATGTTGCCATCGAATTTCCTCTAGATAGACTAGATATGAGCAATTATGCAGCAGATTATATGACTCCTTGTCGTTACAATCTATATGCACTTTCGAATCACAGTGGACTTGTAGCTGACATTACACAGTTAAATTGCAGACATCCCTACACTGGCACATGGCACGAATACAATGATTCACACGTGTCACCAATTTCACCAAAATCGTCTGTGAGTGAAGAGGCATACGTCCTCTTTTATGAAAAGGAGGACTGGAATCACTGAAATCACGGTGGTATTTTGTCTCCATAGCCATGAATCCGAAACAAGCACTATTCTCAAACTCCAGAAATGCAACAACCTTCTCGATACGCCTTTCACCAAGCAAGTTGGCGTCTTCAGGAGATGCAGTAGACCAATTTCTAACTCTAGTAGACAAATTCCTAACTCCAAAAAAGTGTTCCTGTATGTGTTGCAGTTCTGGTGTTAAGAAACAGTGCTTGTTTTAGATTAATTTTACTCCGGAGATTCCAGTTTTACCTTTCAAAATTAAGCAGTCGAATGCTTTTGTTAGGTCAAAAATAAGGCTTCAGCAGCATCTCCAGCGTTATATTAGACTACATCTCAAACAGAAAAGGGAATTATGTGTACATTTGTTTTTCTTGAAGATAAATTTATTATCACTACTAATACTGTTATGCAGAGAGAGAAATTCAAGGAAATTTGTTCCGAAAAATTTATCGATCTTTTCTAATTCGAAATAAAAGAGAGTGATACAAAGTTTTCAGCGCTTCCTTTGGAAGATTTTCTGTAATCTCATCATAACCAATTACTGTTTTATCCTACATATCTCTAGAAATCGTACAATATAAGATTGATTGTGATACTATTACATCGATCAGTGGGTCGTATGGTACAACATTGTTCTCACTGAGCTTTCGTGCAACTGAACAGTAGAATTCATTTATATCGTCTGCCATGAGTGAGTATTTCGGTCTTTCTTTTTCTTTGGATTGAAATCATTAAAGTTCCATCAAGTTCCTTTGAACGATCGATTTCATTTTGAAAGTGGCTTTCTTTACCAAATCTTATGATATTCCTATATATTCTGCGAAAATGATTAAACTAGCATTGAAAGAAAGGATTGTGTATAAATTTCCACAGGATATGTGAGGGAAGCAGATTTTTAATTGAACTTCCAATTTAATTTGTTAACCACGGTTTTTTATGTATTCACTTGATTTTCTGATTAGAAAACTAAATATTGAACATTTTGAAGGGAACATTATCGAAGAGGAAATATGGTTCATTTTCAAATATGTGCATTTATTATTTTCATTTAGATCAAGTTGTAGTGTACATTCAATGTACGAAAATTGTGCAGATAATATTTTTTCAGAAAAATTGTTAGCGAAATAATCAATACAAATTACAATGGATCATTTTATAATGATTAATTTTTTCAAACCGATGAAATGATAAAAAATTGAAGGCTAGGCCACCAAAACAGAGTTTCAAAGCGATGAGACGCTTCTTCCCAATCACAATGAAACTGACAGCCATAAAATTAACACACATATAGCTGTCATTATTCTTCATACGTGACTGTCGGTGCCTAGTCTCACAATTTCAATCACTGTCACAATCAAATTAAACTAATAAAGTCAAATATTCAAATATGATTGTGACTAAATATTGCAACTTTGCATAAATACTTTCACAAAATTTCACAGATGATAGTGGCTAGACCTTAACTATACTGAGACAACTCAAAAGAATATGCAAATTGAATAAAATTCACCAATACAATGAACAGTTACCAACGAGACAGAATTTTCACCCTTCACTGATTCACATACCCCTAAAATAATCCTTTAATACAAACTCCATCTCAAATACCAATAATTTATATATGATACTTAGAAATCATAAAATCATAATCGAAACTTATTCGTATAATGAGATACTAGCGACCCGCCGTGGCTCCGTACGGGTGAAATGCTGATACTGAATCTAAATCAGCTCACCGGAAATTTAAGGGCATGGAGAAACAGTGATGGAAAGATAATTTCGTTTAATGGACGCAACTTCTTCCTCCGCGGCTAACGCCTCAGTTGGAATATTTAAAAATAAAACGAACCTACATACAAAATTTCAGCTTGTAACGAATATTTCGTTACATTCATATATTCCAAATGTTATCTATAACACCAATAGTTTAATCACCACAATTTTGTCACTGTCGGCTGTATCTAAAAAAAAACGAAAAGACCGAATGGATTCGTTTTCGACGGAAACGACAGAAATGCTCTCTTCCCTTCGAGTGTTTGGCTAGAACGGTTGATATCTGGTACGTTTTGACCTTTTGTTACTATTATCTTTATTCACAGTGAATTTTATGGAATCGGTTTGAGTTTATCTTTTGTCTCTCCTGGATTTTGCTATTCAGTCATAGAAATCCGTTTAATTAAGAAATTTGTGATAATTACGCTGCATGTGATTGGAGGTTATAACTTTCAATTTATCGGATGCTGGCTTTATTCAGTCATCGATGAAATTTAGAGTGGTGTAGATTGCCAATGTACAAAATCACCTATTTCTTAAGATATTTTCGGCTAAATTGTTCTGAGAAGAAATTCTGTATCACATGCTTTTTTTAGGTTAGCCTATTAAGCATAAGCTCAAGTCATCGTCTAAATAAAGTGAGATCACAGAGTTTTTTATAAGGCCCATGAAATTACCGTGGTGATATTTTTTTACAAAATTGAGTTTTGCACTAAATACAGCTAGTGAAGTATCTGCTTTACATACCTCATTCATCGTTGAAGTGAAAAAAAAACAGAATCTACGCCCAGTAAAATCTCAGATACCAGATAATTGGTAATTTCTGTGAAATACCATTCTCGAGTTACCTGGTGCTCCATTATTAGTAGGAGTTTTGGAAGTGGACAGGGGAATTGAAGTTGATAAGTGATTGCTTGGTGACATTCAGGCTGTACTTTTCCAGGACAATTCCTCAGGTAGGCATTTATTTTTTGTCTGATATTTTTTTTGTTCAAATTAATTTCTTTTTGAGAAATACATGCGAACTTGAGAGAATTTGTTTCTCTGGCCTGATTGGTTAACCGAGTACTGAACTTATTGGATTCGATCATTTTTCGAATTGGTTTTGAGATTTATCTGATCAATAATACTGAATCCCTCCAATTTGTTCTTGATAATTTTCAGTTTTTCAGTCTAGTGCTGAAATAGTTGCGTGAAATAGTGCTGAATAAACTGTCATTTTCTTTATTTTCCTAATTTTGAAGATTCATTACCTTTGTATTGCAACGTTTTTTCCTCTCAGTTGGAATAAAAAGTGCAGCTCCGGCAGCTGTTCGTCTTGGTGAGCAGGCAAAAAGGTCGAAGACTTTGAGTGTATATCTGACTGAGAACAGTACAAAATGATATAATGGGCGCCACCTGGCTGAATGCAATAATTAGAACTTGAAGTTCGTCTGCCAGGGCGACAAACTAAATTTATGAGTTTCAAAAATATTGCATTCTCTTGAGCAACCTGAAAATATAAAAGGGGCAAAAAAATGAGGATTCTGAATCCAATTAAGCATCTATAATTAAATTAACATACCTTATCTAGAATTACAGACACCAGCAATATATTATACATTACCTTGAAGAGGTTAATACCCTTTTATTTACCCAGATCTTTAACTTGCAATCACCCAGTACTGTGTGTTAGCTCACAATTCATATAAATGTATCACCTATAAATTTGAGGCAAATGATAAAACTAAGAAAATAAGATTTATTTTAAAATAATATATCTGGCCTATCATTCCTGGACGAAGGGTACTGAAGAACATAAAATCGAGATTGGATGTAACGTCCGCCTTCCTTCTGAATAGCAACAGTCTAAGGGATCCTTAGCAGTAACAAATTCAGGATGAGTATGTATTTTTCAATCAATGAAAATCCTGTATCAGGGTGTAACCGTCCCTACAACTCTACGGTGAATGATTAATAAAAAGGAGGTTTAAAATTAGTACACAAAAAACTACCAAGAGGCGTTTTAATCACCCCATAGGATTCAGCTTCAAGAGAATTATCTTATGGAGGAGTGTTCAAATCAACAAATGGAACTCATCGGTTCAGAACGCCATTTACTGGAGGCTCGCATCTTTCCATTTTCCAAAACACATTCGCTTCCACTCTTCATAAATTCACCTTAAACTCTGACCTAGTGGTCATCTACGTACTATTAGCATTTGCGCAAATAGCGGATCGAATATCACGGTGCCATCTCTGGGAGATAGAGTTAGCCATGACCATGACAAGGAAAATAAGAATTTGATAACAACAAATATTATAATGAGGTATTAAGAGCTGATTTTGTTGAACTAATTAGATTCATAAGTGTTTTCATACTATTCACAACTGGCATATGTTCTAGGAATAGAATTCATAATTAAGATTTTGTTTCAAACTATTTATAATAGAAATCGCGATAAATAGGCAATCAACATTGCATTAGAAACTGTTATCAGTTGACTACTTTCTCCGTTACTCTTGTACCTATTATTTTTCTCATGAAAATTTCTGATGAATTTTATATAATCGGGAACTGTTGAAATAGTAGCATTTTTTATTGCTATAGTATGTTAATGATTTTCATCAGAATTTAGTTTACTGAAATTCAGAATAGAGTATTCAGATTCCAAGGATATCTTCTGTTTCCCCATTATTGTAAGATGTATCTGATTCGTTCCATTGCTTCGCATGATCTCGAGAAACCGAGTACTGGGTGAAGGACTGATACCATAAGGAGGTTCCATATCTAACCAAAGCAAATAGGCATTCCCACGTGAGCTCTAAATCCATCTTGAGTCAGAGTAGATGATTACAAGTCACTGCTGCCTTTTGAGGCATTCCCACGTGAGCTCCAAATCCATCTTGATTCAGACTAAATGGTTACAAGTCTCTGCAGCCTTTTGAAGACCAGCTATTAGACCAGCCACCCCAAGTACTCCTTCCAACCACAGCGAACCGAATCAGAGAACACTAATTGTAAATATTATCAATTTTACTATTCTATTTTATATAGTATATCCATATCTTTATATATTGCCATGGATATTTCCATATTGTCAAAAGGAAATCAAGTTGTTGATTGTTTTTCATATATATTTTGCCTTTCGATCCAAGCTAAGTACAAGATATCTTTCTCTTTGGTTTTGTCTTTCGCAACCTGGTGCCCAACTACTAGAATTAGCCAAATAAACTCATGGTTTATTCGATTAATAGTAAAGTAATCAGTAATAGCTATTAATCAAGCCTGGGTTGAACTTACTCACACCCTCCCGTATCAAACTGAGCAGCCTAACAGCAACCAATGTTGGCACCCCAAAATATTGAAATATTCAATTTGCCTTTTCAAATTTTGGGGGGTCACAAGGTTAATTAAATGGCTTTCAATTTTATCGCTGTTGAAAAAAAGCGTTTTATCGCTGTAAAACTTTGTTTTGGTGGCCTAACCGTCAATTTTTTCTGCATTTTATCCGTTTGGAAGAATCAATAGAGGTAATTGTCCATCAAATAGTTAAATAGTGCAGTGATCCAAATGATTTATTTTATTTTACCGTTACTTGATGAAGATCCATAGTAATTTCATAAACTACACCTTACGATTTGATGTCCACAAACTTTATTTATAAAAACCTTCACATGTTCCGATAACACAGAAGCTTTTCCGTAGTGATTTAGGTACTCGCGAAACAAGTCGTGATATTTTTTGAAAATGAAGCTTGTGAAGATCAAATCGTAAGGTGTAGTTTATGAAAAGTCTCATTTTATTTTTCTTTGGTCCTTCGAACACTTGATTTGGAACTGACCTGGCATCATTTCAACATTTTTGATTGTATCGATGGATTCTGTACATTTCTTAGATATTTACCACACTTTTTTGCAATAGAACAGTCTGAGGTAATTGTATCGAGGAAAGGGGAATACAAAATGTGCCTGTCGTGTTGATAAAATTTGAAAAACCTATCTGGAAAAATTTATTCCGAAAAGCGATTTTCAAGAGGTGTACTCGTAGTTTGAGGTACGTTGAGTTGAGTTTCGAAACGATGGATAGTAGTATTTTGCCACGTATATCTGACATCGATCCATCTGGGTGCCATTGAGCGAACAACCTACCTTCGATGTTTCAGGCTTTCAAGATAGGTCGTGATGTTTGGTTCTCCAATCGAGCCGATAGTTTTTGGATTGCATCTAACAACATCAGAGTATAGTCAGGGCCGAAGCTTCTTATCTATGAACAATATTTCAAAGAAGCCCTATATAGCATTAAACGTTACAGAGACGTGATTTTTCTGATTAGGAATGATATTCCAAACTGATTTTGCTATTCCAATGTAACATTCCATCTTTCCACTTCTCATTATTTTCGAGACAATCTGAACACAAATTGATCATTTTGGCCAATTTTGAATTGTAGACTGTGGGATACCAATTATTCAAATTACTTTTTTTTATTTTCACAGCTCTGAATTCTTCTGAGTTTCAGCTAGTACTAATTTTCAAAAGAAAGCTGTTGAAATTTCGTTATATTCTACTCATGAGTTTGTGAGTTATAAATTGATGGATGTAGCCGTTACTACGTGGTAAGAGATCATCATGAAAAATGTGAAATGATAATTTTCTATGTTTTCACCACTTTTATTCGTAACTAAAGTTACTGCAGTTTCCTCCTATAAGGACATTTTCAAATTTTCATCTAGTTTAATGTAGAAGTTTGAGAATGTCCTTATAGGCCGAAAATGCAGTAACTTTAGTTACGAATAAAAGTGATAAAAACATAGAAAATTTTCATTTCTCATTTTCAATTTGTGAGTTATTATGCTGAGAGTGACACTACTTTTGTTATTTTCAAAACAATGGATCAAAAACAATTTCGTGTTTTGATTCTACACCGCTTTTTGATAGGAAAAATACTGTCCAAGAAAAGCAATGACGCAGTACCACATAAAATTAAAAAAAAATATCCGCAAAATCGTTTTGAATGATCGAAAAGTGAAGTTGCGTTAGTTAGCTGACATTGTAAAAATATCGACCAAAAGCAAGAACGTCTTGATGATTCTGAGCAGTGTTTGGCCATGTTTAAACATAACAAGCCAAAAAATTTGCATTGATATGTGACAATGGATGAAACATGGATCCATCACTCAATTCCGGAATCAAAAAGATCGTCATCTGAGTGGAGAGCAACTGGTGACCATCGTCCAAAGCGCCCGAAAGCACAACAATCGGCTGGAAAGGTTATGAACTCGGTATTTTGGGATGTGCGTGGTGAAATATCCATGGAATATCTTGAGAAGGATAATACCATCAACAGTGAACATAATACCGGGTGATTCTCTAAGGTGGCTTACCTCTATAACTTTTTTATTATTGGAAATAGAAAAACTAAATTTTTGACATATTTACTTGCTTTTCCGTACTTCCGGTTTGACCGAAAATGACCCCAACTTTCGATTTTTAAATGGGACATCCTACATATTTTCACTTATTTCGGTCGAAAATGACATTCTGAATCCAACAATACTCCACTTTTCAATATTTGACAAATGAAATCATTTTTATTCCAATTTTTATTTTTTGATATAGAATGCCATGGATCATGTAAATAGCTTCACTCTTGATCAAATTACATGGAAAAACTATGACTGTGTGGCTTATGACTCCACAGTCGTTTGAAGAATTATTTTACAGTCGCAAATATGAATTTTTTCAGTTAACTCGACTTTTCCAAATGGAAAGGGGGTGCCTCGTCAGTTTATTTCACTTTATTTTCTCTATTTTTCTGAATAATTGCAAGAAACGATCATACCTGATAACAAATAATACGTATTTGGTATACTTAT
>WOGR01009550.1:0-11296 GCA_015342045.1 Leptinotarsa lineolata | reverse complement strand
AACATTTATGATAAATGTTATTTCAACGTTGTGTGATAACGATTTCGCAACTTTTTGTTTATTTGAATCGTTTAAAATACGTCTTCAGTTAACAACATGAACATGTTGATAATTTACGTATATTCAACGTACTTTTCTTACTTTCAGTAGAATAGTTCATCTCAAAATACGTTATTTTGAGATGTGATGCTGACGTGGGTTCTGAACATTTTTTTTAACTTTACCATCGACCATTCTTCAATCAATGATATGTATTCGTATAATAAACGTTTTCGTTATAAAGGAAATCAACGTTTCCTCTTAACGTTGTCATTTTATTTACAATCTGTAACATAAATATGATACGTTAAAATAACATATAATCACCGTAATGTTACAATTATCACTTATGTAATTGGGTATAGGACTAAGTTTTTTTCCAAAATTATTGTAACGTTTATGATGAAGATCATTTTAACGTTGTCTAACAACGATTTCACTACTTCTAGTTAGTTTGAACGTTCAAAATACATATCCAGTCAGCAATATAAATACGTTGATAATTTACGTATGTTCAACGTACTTTTCTTACTTTCAGTGTACGTTATTATGAGAAGTGATGCTAACGTGTAATCTGGACGTTTTTCTAACTCCACCATTGACCATTCTTCAACCAACAATATGTAAAGTAATCGTATAATAAACGTTTTTGATATAAAGAAAATAAACGTTAATTTTCAACGTTGTCATTTTGATTACAATTTATAGCGTAAATTCAACACGTTATGAAATAGGGTAGGACTGAGTTTATGTCATATATTTCAAGTCTTTTAAGACCGAACCTCTCATACTTACAGCATACCCATACACCCATACACGACTCACTATCTTCCAATTGTCAGATGGTAAGTAGTAACTCTCGTATCTAAGTTTAAAATTGTATGATAGAATAAAATACGTACACGTTATAAATTATCTTTCAGATTAAGTTCATGATATGTACGTTGAAAGACTACGTTTATGAAGGATATATATTATGGTGAAAATAAACACTATTGATACGTAAATGATTGATCATAATAAAACTTGAATGGAAGTGTAAATTAATGATACTTACAACGTTTTACAAGCTCAAGTAATATTAATATTATGTTGAAAGACAACGTATATCAAGAGTGTAGTAAGTGATAAATATTATTTTTTATACGTTATTGATTGAACTTGAAACATGTATGGTGGAATAAAATACGAATACGTTATAAATAAACATTAAGATTGCGCCCAAAATATATCATAACAATACGTTGAACGACAACGTTTATCAAGAACGTAATTTCGGATGCAAGGGATGGGTGGATTTTACTCAAGATCATCATCTTTTGTTACTAGCAGGGGTACCTGACTGTTCATGGAGTTGATATGAGATTAAGTGGTAGCTGGAATGAGAAGATGAACTTCAAATGATAGTGGGGCTACCAACTTTCTCACTCATTTTTAAAAAAATGACCCCGTACTGTGGACCTTCGAAAATTTATAATTCGAACATCCCCACAGACTAACCACGCTGGCGGATAAAAACTCCGTAAATTCCGAATCATCCTATCGATCGCAAAGTCTGCGTGACTTTTTCACGTAGCTTCCTCTGAGATCCGTTCGTGATTTTAGATCCATTCGTGAACCAGTACACTCAATCAATCGTTCTGTTTCATCGTGTCATGAGTCCTAAGCTCAACTCATCCGAAAACATTTTTGGGCGATTAAAGAAACACAGTCTCTGATATTGGGCTGATACTCCACATCGTTTTCATGTACGAGAACAGACCTGGACTCGGTTGGATAAACACTTGGATACGGTAGACTTGCTGAAGTAAACGCTGTTTCAAAATAGCCAGCATACTCGTACAATTGTGTCGCTATGAAATGGAACAGTTAGTTGATATGAATGTGCTGAGAGAGTTGCAGACTTGGGAAATAAAACACATGAATTAGAATGAGGCGAGTTTCGAATACTCAGACGCGATGACAATTCACTGGCGTTTTTGATGAATGTAAAGAGAAGGGAAGAACTTCAGTGTTATGGCTTATCGAATCGCCTTCGTTTGTGGTTCACAGGCTTTCTCAAAGGATGTACCTCACAAGTACTTACTATCTACAGGATCATGAAGCAAACATTGCATAGGTATCACTCTCAGAGCATTTGTGGGTTTTTTGTAGTATTTTCACAACTTAAAAACTCAATTCGGCAAATTTTACTTTATAACTAACTCAACCTATATAAGATGAGTCTTAAAATTGTCGACCTACAGTAATCCAGGACAAGAATATGAGGGCCGTGGTGGAGATTGACCCATCACAAACGGTGCGTGTGATTCATTTATTCATTGAAGGAAACCAAGAATTCAATATATTGCTTTGCTGACGACAGCACCCTTTTCTCGTCATCCCTGGACATCGGCTGCGAATGCACATCTTCACCGGCAGCAGGAAGCTGCATATCTCAATGAAGATCTAGAAGTGATTTCGAAGTGGGGTGAAAGTAACCAGGTTCAATTCAATGCCAATAAGTTTGTTGGGGGACACTACTATGTCGTGACACAATCATGCTGTTGGAATTGCAAAGGCTGCTTCTCAAAACCTTGGAACACTGTTCCGTACCAGAAAACTGTACACACATCAGCAACTTTTGATGATTAATACATCTCAGATCATACCTTCTTTGGAGTATTGTTCTCATGTATCGAGCTCTGCCCCTAAACATACCCTGAAGCTGTTGGATTCCATTCAGAAGAGAGCCATCCGACTGATTGGAGACACGAACATCACTAACATCATTAACGAGGCCTTACCTTTTAACGTGCGATTATCCAGCACGGATCATCGTTATTTCAAAGAAATTCAACGTTATAGAGAAAACATCTACGCTACTACATTATTTGTTGAAAGAATTACACATTCTGGTAATTGGTAAGTTTTTGCCCAAATTTGTGTTGAAATTCGAACTGGCAAGCAATTTTCTATTTCTGGTTTTCCTTTGACGAACGTGATGAAAAATCATTGTTACTAGATTGGGTGAGTCATAACAGTTTGTTATAATTGAATAAATGGAAACTAAGTTGGTTATTATTTTTCGTTGTTCTAGAAGCTGAATTTTGTGGTGAAATCGAATTTCGCTGAGTGTTACATTAATCTTCTTTATTTTGAAATGCAAGGACCTTACATATCTGTTCTGAAGTCTTTCTAGTGGGTATATGGTATTATATTGTGGGCTTCATATAACACTTCCAAAATTGAGTAAAAAATTACTGTAAACAAATGCATAGTAAATAGATTTGATTGCTGCCTCGTTGTTGAAGAAAGTCTTTGCATATTGTGCAGAAAAATCCCAAGGTTTTGCTGCAGGAATTTATTCAATGATCCAAACGGGAAGTGAAATTCATTTTTGTATCAAAATTGATTCCAAGATTTTTAATTTGGTCTACTCTGTTAATAATATTATCGCCCAGAGAATATTGAAAATGTATCGGTATATTGTTTCTGCAAAAAGATATACATGCACATTTATTAATGTTAAGTTCCAATCTATCGACGTAACAGTACTCTAAAAAAGCATTGAGGTCTTTTTGAATCTTTGAGCAATCTCTAATCGTCGGTACTTTTCTGAAAATTTTTGAATTATCAGCATATAATAGTACTTGTGAATGCTTCAAGCAATCTTTCAAATCATTTATTAATACTAGAAACATTACCGGACCTAGATGTGAACCTTGAGAGACTCCTGAGGTTACCACGAATGAAGTGGATCTGCATTCATTTGTGTTCACTAGCTGACTGCGATTGTGAGTGTAAGATGGAAGACATTTGATGAGATCTTCCTGTATACCGATTCCAGCAAGTTTTGAAATAAGAAGGTTATGGTGGACTTCATCAAATGTCTTACTGAGATCAGTATACAGTGGGTCCACTTGTGCTCGATTATCCAATGCGGTTGAAAGGTAGTCGGCAAATATTACTAAATTTGTTTCTATGGCCCTCTTGGAGAATAAGCCATGCTGGCATTCTATGATTGAAGACCTGATATAGTAAAATATAGACCATACGTAAAAAGTAGAACATAGAGTCATAAATGATGCTGTCAAGCAATTTGCTGAAAATGGACATTTTACTGATTCCTCGATAAATCACTACTCAGTGATGTTTTCGAAACATTACTCTTCTCAGTCGCCAGGATTTTTCCATTTTTTAGGCACCATATTTTGTTGTTTCACGCCTTTTTATTTTTTATAGAGACTTGAGGAACATGCTGTCTGGTACCCTCTTCAAAAATTTTATAGAATACAGAAATTCCCCGATCAACTGATCGATTGGAAAAAAGCTCATCTCAGTCGATATTTCGATATTTCTCGACTACTATATTGAACATTTGAACCATTTGCAGTTCAGTTTAATTATTCCCACAATTTGAAATCATAAGTGAAATTTTTGAAATGAGAGCGCAATGCAATTCACATTCACTAACAAATAATAGTAGATCTGTTATATTGAAATACGTTTATAATATTATCTCCGTATACTCTATTTGATGTGACGCATGTAAATATTTGTTTTGATATGTTCCACACAAATTATTGTATTCATTCAATTTAATGTACATGACATTAATAGAATATTGACTGGAGTCAATACGGTTATCAAATCAGATTGATTCTAAAGGAGTCATTTCCTCAATATTTTTATGGTATTTCAGAAGATTGAAGGTAATAACAATATTTTCTGAAACAAACGATATTGTGATGTGATGGGATGGCTCTCGACTCTGGGACCACTTCGTAACGTTCACAGGTTAGGTGAGACCTCTTTAATCCTCAGCTCGCAGAAGTTTCGACTTCTGAGGGTTGTCGCTCGTATGAAGGTGACGGTTAACGGAAAAATACGTTTCAAGCCACATCGATATGTTTTCAAATCATTCTCATATTATTCGATTAAGTTGGAATCAAAATATATTCGATAAGATAGGACCTATCAGGTCGAGAGGTTGTAAATTGTAGGAACAGTATGTAGTGGTGAGGGGAATATCAATATTCCGATACATAATATTTTACCTTTTGCATATGACATGTTGCAATGGGCTCTCTTATACAAGGAATATTAGGGGTTTCACCTTGGAATAACAGATAGTCAGCTATGAACTTGAATAAACCTTTATGTTGACACCCCAAAACTTGTCTCGAAAGTAACTTATCGATTTTTCACACATTTATTACAAATATCTCCTTTCCAATAGGTTTTATGCTATTCTCATTCATTATAAATATTTTAGAGAATAAAATTCTCTACAACTTTTGTACAAACATTTTTTTCATATCTTGAACCATTAGTCCTTTGTGATACATTATGTAGATGGGACAGGTCATATTTCTCAGGTACAACATAAATGTATAAGATCATAAGATAAGTCATTACATTGCAAACAAACACATACACATTAAATATGAGTGAAATCAAAAAAATGAATATACAAAGAAACAACATGTTATGAAATATACGTTACAATGAAAGTGATCCACCATTACCAACTTCAAGTATGAACTCATCCACAGTGTAGAAACATTTTTCTGCTGGAAACAATTTTAGCTGTTTTTAAGGGTTCGAGGTGAAAGTGTCTTTATATCTCTCGGTAAGATATTGAAGAGACGGATACCAGCCAACATAGGAGACTTTTTATACTTTGCGTGATGGTGTTTTTGGGTGGTGAGCATATGTGGACTTCCGATCTCGACCCTAGTTGCCTTTTTTTGTCAGGAATACATGTCAAGGTTTTCAAAATGAACATATAGGCAACAGTTAGTATTTTGTTATGCCAAAAAATCTCTTCACATGACGTTCTGTATTCTAAATTGAAAATCAGCCTCATTAATGATTTCTGTTTTATGGAGATTCTGTTTACTTCAGTTGCTAGACCCCAAACAGCAATGTTGTTGTAAATAATTCAGTGAAACTTGGCAAAATGAACTGATATAAGTGCTTCAGTATCTATTTTGTTCATAAGGGATTTATTGAGATAATAAGATTGATTCAATTTCCTGGACGTGAATTCTATAAATATGTTCTTCCCAAACAAAATGTGAGTCAATTAGATACTGTTCCTTGAAATTTTGTTGAGCTTGTTAATGCCAAAGATTCATTCCGGAAAATGAAATTGAAATCATGTAGGCTTCGAGATGAATTTGCAAGTTCCATACAGACAATTTTTTTCAATTAGGTAGATCCTTCACATATAATAAAAAACTTATTGGACCGAGAACACTGCCTTGAGGTGTCCCAGATGTTACAAGAAATTTATATCATTCTGTTCCACCTGAAAATACCTATTTGTAAGGAAAGACACTATAAGCTGATTTATGTTTCCTTGGATACCAACCTTATCTGATAAGAATTCAATATTTAAGGTGTCGAAGGCTCTACTCAAATCGAAAAATAAACCATATATAATTTTTTGAAAAATTTTTGAGAATATGCTCATTATTGAGATGGGTCAATAGTTCTCTATATTTTTACAGTCATCATTTTTAAGTATAGCGACAAAAACCGCAATTTTAAGCAGGTCAGGATATTCTCCAAATGAAATACATAGATTTATAATAGATCCTATAACTTCAGATAATATATCCACGCATTCTTTGATTATTCTTATGGAAACTTCATCATGTCCTGTACTTTTTCCATTGTCTAACGAGGATATAACTTTTTTTACTTCGTCCGTACTGACTGGTTCAAAAAACATGGTTGCATCAACATTTGTCATTGTGGTAAGTATCAACTATTTAGGGTATCATTCGAGGTCAACCTGTAGTCCCGATCAAAAACACACCGTATCTGTTTATGAATTAACGATAAATATGTAATCCTGAAAACTTTGCATTCGTTATCAACTATTACTGTACAGTAAATAACTTTTTACAATAATTCAGTATCTATTAATTCAACAACATTCACCTACTCGCATGATTATGAAGTTATTGGGGGAAATACTTTATTCATTTTGGAATTCTGATCTTATTCGTACTACTTACTTCTTAAGTGAATAAAAAAAGAGAATTACATTTTTATTTGATGTTTGTATCGGAAAGTACCCTTTCATGTATTTATGAATGTTGAAATTTTAAAAATTGAATGATAATATTTATTCTTCATCATCGTCTTCCAGTCGCTATCAAATTTCTGATCCCTGTTGTATCTCAGATGAGATTTCCCGAAATTTCGAACAATAGATTTCAGAAACACACTGGAATCCTCCCTTATGATAGAACCTCATCAGTTTGAAAGGTGAACCCGTGACTTTCCAGTTTTGCTATGGGTAGATTGCTAGGAATGCAATTAAATGCCACATCAGAATCAACAAGATTGTCTGATGTTCATCAGAATGGATGCCATTCATACGAAACCGTATGAATGGCATCCAATGTACTCACCTATAGAAAACAGTTGGTGTCCTACATTACACTAACATACTGATTTCTGTACCAAAGACGAAAACCAATACAAATATTTTCAATGTTATACTGTTTCTATTGAAGATATGCAAGTAGTAACGCCGTATTAATTTCTACTTCGCTGAGGTTGAATATTTCTGAACTATCATGAACTCACTATACAGGAATTCACACATTTCGTGGCACTGGGTGAAACTTTGCATTAGTTCTGATATTTAATCTGCTTCGTTCAAAGGAAATATGGCGACGCCGATAGAACTCGCCCTAATTCAATTAGGATTTAATAAACTGAAACTAAGCATGTACCAGTAAAACTAATTTGAAGAGTAAATTTAGCCAGTGATTCTACATATTCATACTCTCGATGTGGATTTCTTGCGGTTCTATTGTACGACTAATGGGCGTATAGTTCTCGGGTGAAGTGTTTCTTGTCTTGTGTGACAAAATCCAATAATCTTCTCAGCGATATGTGCGAAAGGTACTTTCTCAGAGCGACATCTTGATTGTTAGGAATATAGAATGAGTTTCGGCTTCAACCCATTCTATCACAATGATGAATAGTAGGGTATGTAACTGACTTGGCAATATAGTTTCTGCAATTATGAATAAGTAGTATTTTCCCAACATGATATATGTTGCAATGAACGAGGAATAGCTAGAGTTATTCCCTTGAGCCGAAACGATTTGTTTCACCAAAGTTACATTTTTGTCAGTTTTTTCTCTTATCTCTGTTCGAAGGTGATTGACTATGGTTCGTGGTGAATTTCATTTGTTCATAATGTCATAATGATATTATATAAAATGATTTAAAATCCCTGAAGTAACCAATAATAATGATAATAACAATATTCCCTTATTTTATCATTTGAATGCACAAAGGTTACATAAATGATCAAAAACGTCAATATTTCAGTTACATCAAACAGGGATATGTCAACAGTTACAAATTCACTTATACATGTATATATAAAAAAATATCAAATATACAGTTTAAGGAATAAAAAAATAATTATCATAAAAAAAAATCGTCTATGGAATAACAACACTTACGGAGTAGGATCTTTTTTAGTCTTGATTTGAAAATATGAACATTGGGGGATGATTTTATATGATCATCAAAATATAATAGAGCTTACAACCAATACAATGAAAGTTTCTCTGTTATAGAGATGTGCGATGAAAATCAGGCTGCAAGAGATTTCTATGGCGAGTGTTATATCAGAAATTGTTATCTATTGCAAAATTATTTTTATTTTTATAGATATAAGTGCAAGCTTCCAGTAAAACTTTCTCTTGAAGATGATCACTTGGTGATCGAAACACGTGTCGAGGTGTTAAAATAATAATCATCAGACAATAATTCTGTATGACTTGCCTATTGTAGATGTTTGTCGAAAATCACCTCAAAAATATTCACCTTATCACTACAAGTTTTTTTCTGTATTTTTGAATAACACAGGTGATCTTTGTTTGGAGCGCACAAAAAATAATGTGACTGTTTTGTTGTGATTCAGTAACAGACAAGTTTTTCAGACCACCGAATGATATCTTCATAAATCCTCTCAGTTTTACTCAGTGGCATGTCTATGCTCTTTTCAAAAATTAGTAAATTGGTATCGTCTGCATAACACACTACTTTTATATCTTTTTTTTTCCATTGGACTGATTATATCATTCACAAATATATTAAACAATAAAGGTCCCAATACAGATCCTTCAGGTACACCTTGATTTATTTCACGGTAACTACTCAGAACTTCATTCAGTCTAACAACCTGACTTCTGCCATTTAAATATGATAATTTTAGCGGTATCCCCCTAAATCTATTCGATTCTAACTTACTATATAAAAGCCTATGATTGACTAAGTCGAAAGCTCTTGAAAATTCAATGAAAAGACCAAGAGCATATTTTCCCTTATCAAGATTTTCTACAAGACATTATTGAAAATCACACAGAGCAGATTCTGTGCTCATATTCTTACAGAATCCATGTTGATTTCTGGATAACAGTCTCTGACTCAACAAGAATGATGAAAGTTGATTAGTGATGTCCATTTCAATGAGTTCAGAGAGACTTGACAATAAACTGATGGCTCTATAATTGGAGAAGTCATCAGAATCACCTTTTTTGTATAATGGCAGAATCACAGCCAACTTTTATTACTTACTCGAATATTCGTAGCAGCTCAGATTTTATTTTATTTCTGGTATACTATTGTATGATTCGTCACCACTTTTAAGCAAATCTGGATCGTCGTTGACATTTTTCAACAATTCCTAAGCGATGCTCATGCGACGGTTTCGATTTCTTTTAAAATTGTTACTCACTGAATTCTATTATTAGTCTTTGACTAAATAAAGGATTTATATAGATCGGGAGTATATAAGTTTACTTGTTCAAAATTTTATATTGGCCAAACCGGAAGAACTTTTTCCAAAAGGATAAACGACCATATAAATAGTTTTGTGTATTGTGACGCCTGAAGGTACTATCGCAAAGCGAAACACTTGTCACAACTGTCAAGTTGAAACTTCACATCAAAGTGTTTTTTTTGAACTCATTATATCGTTCACTTCTATCATATTTTTGACAAAAATTGTGCTGAGATTCAACATATATACTAATACTTTTAGGTCCTTGAGGTAACCTGCACAAGTCTTCATAAATCTCTCTTGCCGGACGTGATGAGTAAATGTCTTCTAAGGTTTTGTGTCTTACTTTCTCATCCTTACCGTGCAGTGAGACACTTAGCTTCTCGGTGCCTGGCTACTTTTGCAAAATTGGATTCCGTTAAAGTGATGGAGTTGGTGGTCAGTATAGTTTTGCCGAAGTTGGGTGCAACGGACTGTGAAATTGACAGGTATATGACGGTTATTGATATAGTTATTAGTATTTTTTCCTGTTACGACTTCTTTCAGACAAGGAGCTGTAGAGGCGATCGCTTGTATAGTGGACGAACTGAAATTTGATATTATTCCGTACGTAGTACTATTAGTCGTTCCTTTACTTGGAAGGATGTCGGATCAGAACATGTGCGTTAGACTGATGGGAACTCACAGTTTCGCCACTCTTGTCCAACTGATGCCTTTGGAAGGAGGATTTTCAGAACCACCCGCTTTAAAAGGTATTTATTGATGTTCAAAGATTATAATTATTCTGTGACCCTTGAAAGTCCAATAATCTATAATAGTTTTTAGTTATAGCAGTTTCCCTTGCAATGTCAAGTTCAGAGCAAGAATTTGCTAAGCATTATGTATGTATGAAGAGTTAGAGATTCGAGAAATACCGAAAATCACTTCTTCTAACTGAAAGTTTTTTTATTCACATCTTGATGAGACTTTCGGGCTTTAATCTGTTCAATTACTTCCTATAGAACTTAAACATGGGTGTGATTTTCTCAAGATTTAGTTACATTGACTTGTTGAAAATTATAAAAAACTTTGAATGCAACGATTACCGAATTATTACATTAAATTATAAAAATATGTTATCTCATTCAGCCAATCATTGGATGACAGATTTTGACTTTATGGGTTCTTTTAATAGGAAAAGTTTTTTTTAAGAATTTTATTCAGATAATGCAATCATGGTTACAATAAACATTTTAAATGGTAATTGAAATAGCAGCACTATCCAAAAAAAGTTATCCAAAGCAGCACCAACATGCTGGTCTCGGAAAACTAGCTAAAAACAATATAATAGTACCTTAGCAGTACAACAAAATAATACTATCAAGATTCACTTGAGAATACATAATACAAATGTGAATAAAATAAAAAAATCAATAGTAATTGAAACAGAGAATTCAATAGATTCAAACCGTT
>WOGR01009549.1:0-11297 GCA_015342045.1 Leptinotarsa lineolata | reverse complement strand
ACTGTCTCTCCAAAATAGACGCAAACTATGTGTAATATCATTTCTTTACAAGCTTCTTAATAATAGACTAAACTCACCTCATTTATTATCGTTAGTTGATTTTCACGTTCCAACCAGAAGGACAAGATTAAATATGATGTTTTATATGCAGAATTTCTGCTCTATAAGTGCCCCACTTGCAGGTATATTACGTCTCGCAAATGAACTGAATGTAATAATCGATATAGATTGGACAGGAAAAAAGTTATTATACAGTTAGTTGCAATGTCTTTGTAGGATCATCACACTTATTATTCGACCCCGTCAGTAACTGACTTACGTTATATTTTTTTAGTGTAATACATTGAATATAATGAAGTCATCCTTGTAATTAGACCTATGTGGTCTGTTAGGGTGAATAAATAAATAAATAAATAAATAAATAAATATTCATTAAGGGACTTTTTATATTGATCCCATACTCCTGATTCCCTTACATTTTTCGAAGGCAGTTCTGGTTTGTACTCCTGATTCCCTTACATTTTTCGAAGGCAGTTCTGGTTTGTTGTTTCGTACATGCCAGATCTCTATTCCATCAGGGGACATTTCTGTGGACAATGTTCATTGAACGTAGAGATGACTGCTTCCTGTAGTCTGACTTCTGCCAACTCAAGGTCTGCTGAATCCCTAATTTCAAACCTCATCCAGTCTAGACTAATTTCCAGACCTACCTTGTAGATGTTTCAGATAGTTTTTCGGGGGTTTTGATTGGGAAAGATCGAGGTATGGTACCATCTGATTTCTAAGCTTATGTGCCGGTGATCTGAACAGCTTTTCTCATCAGATACATTCCATTTCCATTGTGTTCACAAAGGTAGGTTCCATCGTTCAGAATGTCTGAATTATTTTTCGTAATAAACTGTAGTAGCCGGTTTGGGTTTGCGTGAGTGGCTTTCCACTCATTCAATCGACCGCTAGGCGAAACGGTGATTCGATCCCACTGACCGGCGATCGATTTTCACTTCCTACTGCTAGGAACCGCATGTTGGAAGGTAAGACCTTGATAATCCTCAGCTCGTGTCAAGTTTCGACCTTTGAGAGTTATCATTCGTAGGGGGCGACAACTGGTTAACGGAAAAACATATTTTTCAACTGTAGTAAATGCCCACCTCTTTCGCTGGTGCCGATACTTTCCTAGGAAATATGTTGTGCATTGGCATCACAGTCATTCATGAATTGTGGTCCATCTGCTCTGCAGGCCCTCAATAACTCTTCCATTTTCCTGGTAGGTGGTGGTTGAAAAGCTGTCGTAAGGGAGATAAACTGATCCAATAATGATATCCTGGGGTCCTCCCTTGCTGATCATCTTCAGTTTGACTACCGTCAACTTCCTGGTACAAAAATCATTCAATGGCATTATATTCATTCCTTTACGGATAACTATGCATGTTCTTGGGGTTTTTGAGGTTCTGTTATAAATTAACTCCTCTCTGAATTTCCCCAATTCCATTAGGTTTCTCATACATTGAACCCAGGGTTCAATGCATGAAAGCAATATCAAACTGCAAGTACCGCTGAAGCCCCCTTGCTGTGGTATAAGTTTTCTTGAACTACTCTCAACATCGGCGCTGATGTTGAGGACCTTCAGAACCCTGAAGATGATCATGTCCAGCTCAAAGTTGGCCTTGAATAGTTTCACCTCCAGAGCCTTGTAGAGGAAAATATTCGATAGAAAAGGTCAGTATTTGACCTTTCTTTTCCTCTTCTCTACTGATGAGGATCCAGCTTTCCACTCGCAGAGCAGGATTTTGCTTGCTGAAATGTGTCCTAATTGTCTCCTCATTTTTTTGGCCCGGTTATAAAACCAGGACCTTTGGAAGTTTGTTGGTCCTACCACGGTCAAGCCTGCCCCCTCCCAAGGTTGCTCCAGAGCCTCTACGCTTCCTCTGACCTATTTTTTGTTTCTTCATTGGCACAGATTATCCATAGGACAACTGCGCTAAATGAAGTTCTTTTGAACATGAGGTTTGTGTGGCTGCCTGAGGCAGTGTTCTCGAATTCACAAACCAGTCTCTCCTAAATCAGGTCAGCTTGTCCCAGACTCAGAGAGACCTCCAAATGACATCTATCAATGACCGCCATCTTCAGACCAGTGACAGCCTTTTTGTATTATCCATTCTGTTAATGAGAGCTGCTGGGCTTTTTCGATTTCCTCTTTAGGAACAGATGTTCTTTTCGAGGAATCTTTTCTATGGTTCTTTGGTGGCTTTTCAGGCCACGTCCCTTCAGCAGTTTTCTTTGTTTCCTTCAGTTTGTGCATTTGCGCTCCTGACTTGTTTTTGTTTCAATATTTGCTAGTTCTTCAATTACGGTTTCAGCGGTGCTGACAATACCCAACGCTTGTGTTTGGTTTTGTTGGTCCACTTCGGTCGACACGTCAGTCATATTTTTCAAGGAGCCGCTCTGAGAGTCCTCATCGTGTTTGTTTTTATTATTGCCGTGTTCCATATGAATCCTACCAGAGGCACCGTTAGTGATACCTGATAAAAGTCCTAGGTACCATTCATAATTCGAGACTGGTCGCATAAAACCACTACATTAAGCTCTCTTTTTAGTTGTCTCTTACAACAGGCAAGGATACCACGATCTTATTTTATCCTGTGGTGCCACATGGAAAGGTACCTTTCTTCATCTGACTTTAGCACCTAGCTAGGTCCATCCCGCTTGGGAGGTCCTACTAGTCGGCATGGCTCTTGGTATCATGTAGGTACTCAAGCCTCACCACTACGACAATATAATTGCACTGTCGATAGTGCATATAGCAGATTACAAAATCGCATCACATATATCACTAGATTGATTAATACTGAATAGGTCAGTATTAGATGATACGCTTTTATGTGTACATCAAAAACGTATTTACCCTGAGTATATCATGAGCTAAAAAGAACTGGATAATTTTGTTATGTCTATGCATAACGACCCATTAATTTTTGAAAATTTCCCCTTTTCAGATATTGTATACTGGTGATTTTTCTCGACAAGAAGATAGACATTTGATGGCTGCAGAGATTCCTACTGTACGTCCAGATGTTCTGATAACGGTAAGGGTTGATTATAAAATTTTAATTGAATACTCATTATTAATAATTGAATTGTAAACTTCCTTTTTTGAAAATCCTATTCTTCATGAATTTTACAACTTATTCTTTCGAGCATCCGAAAATTGTCCAGATTTCTTTTGTTCACTCATTTTTACCAATAACTTAAAACAACTATAATCTCTTTGAAATAATTAATGACAAATGGCGGAGAATAACAAAGAGTAGATTCTAATTTCCAACAATAACTGTTATTTATTCATTTATTTATTCATGGGTAACCTTCAGTTGAAAAACATAATCAAATATTTCAGAATATTAACATTAAAAAATTAGGAACCCAAAAACTAAAAGTTTGAATATATTCTTTAAAGCTAAATAGTATTGATTGGGGCTAAAGTATTCTCAGTGATATTAAGTGTGAAATAGATAAAAAATATTTAATTTTCCATAACTGCATCTGTGGGATTCAGCTTGTCGAGGAGGAGCATGGATATTCAAGTGCGAAAGGAATGCTGAACAGTTAATCTATTTAAGATTTGGGTATTTGTGAAAAAATATATCAGCACGTACCCTACGAGTGCAAGGAATACGTGTTCTAGATAGAGAATAATTGTAGGGAGATATTCTTGTCCTCATTGAAAAATAAATTGAAGAATGAGAAATCTTCTGTACATATGACATTCCTGTGTCTCGTACATATTGAAAAGGATTCTTCCACTGATAATGAAACCATTAACATATCTGTTCAATTTGTAATTTGTAAGGTGTCTTTCCACTAGAGCTGAATATCCGAAAAGTGACTTCCATTTTCAAGAAAAAAAATGCAATCCACTAGCAGTCCCGCATGGGTTATCAAAAATATTGACTAACATGCAGCATAGAGTTTGTGCAGAAAAGTCAACTAACAGTGCAATTTTTTTTATTATAATAACGCTTCACGTATAGTCAGTGGGCATACTTGAAGACTGGCTATAAATCAAATCAAATAAAGGAACAATTTGTTCAGGCCAGTCTTAAACTCCCTACACTGTAGGTTAATGGACGGACACCTATCAGAAAACAACTATTCCCCTGGCTAATACCACGAAAGGCGCTGGATTATATCCGACAGGTGTCAGTGCAGGAATCTTTACTGAAGTATTTCTTGCATATGCTGTTGGCGATACAACTGCCGGAATCGATTTTCAATTTTTGAACGGACATACTTGCAGACTGGTTTCGGGCTATTTGACCTCTCGTCAGTACAAGATAGTGGCCATCATCAACATAGAGTACCCGTTCTCTATAACCCGAAACTTGTTTCCTTTTCTTATACGAGGAATTGGGCGAATTTCGGATATGCGATTGGTTAGTATCTTGTTCACCAGGTGGGGCAGTGATAAACATGTTGTTCGCTTCAGCTTAGTTCGAGAAATGATATACTGCAAGGAATTGGAATTTTAATTATGGAATATCATCGACACTATGTTGATGATGGCCACTACCTTGTACTGACGAGAGGTCAAATAGCCAGAAACCTGTCTGCAAGTGTGCCCGTTCAATAATTGAAAATCGATTCAGGCAGTTGTATCGCCAACAGCATATGCAAGAAATACTTCAGTGAAGATTCCTGCACTGACACCTGTCGGATATAATCCAACGCCCTTCGTGGTATTTGTCAGGGGAGTAGTTGTTTTCTGATAGGCGTTAGTCCATTAACCTATAGTGTAGAGAGTTTGAGACTGGCCTGAATAAATAGTTCCCTTCATATGATTTGATTATAATAACGAGTTAATCAGATGCAGGTGACTGCCAGGCTGCGATCTACTGTGATTTGAGTCAGGCATTCGCCTGCATCAATCATCAGAAGCTCCCATGGAAATTGGAAAGATATGGGCCGAGAGGTGTCTCTCTCAGCTGGATATCCTCATTTTTCGAAAGTAGGAATCAATATGTATCTCTCCAGGCTACCATAAGTAACGATGGTTGACTCTTCAATTGTAACTTTTTTTGATGTGAAACATCTATAGCCGCACGTATATCCAATTGCTGGCGTGGCGATTCTATTCCCACTGGTTTGGCGTTATGCTGTCTGTCTCGCTACACTGAGCTCGGATACCTATGGGAATACAGTTGTGTTTACTGCAGTATACATAACCTGTGTTTCATTGAATAAAGAATTTTTTAAAATAATCAAAAATGAAATATGTCTGACAGTGATAATTTAGAAAGTGAAAGTGAGCAGCCTCTTGCAAAGAAAGCGCTATGACACTATGACACACCATCAAGTCATTAGTAAGTTGATTATATTTTTATATTTTATAATTAAAGCGTGCATTTATCTGTGCATTAAGCCCGCGTGTATTTAGTTTATTTCTCTTGGTAGATTAAAATTTACACAATTTTCGTAACATGTACTTTTTTTAAATTATATATTAATTTAAGTTTCATTCTTATGAAAAATAATGCCCTTGAAGAATAAATTTTATAAAGACTGACAAAGTTTTTAAAATCAGCTGATAGCGAGTATCGCACGAGTGCTATTATTGCTATTATTAGGAACATCAAAAAATTGATTCATCAATTAATTTTCTAATGATGGTGGAATTCATATTGAAACATTTATTATTGATATTTGAGATGTCTTCGTTCATCCCATGTCTAAAGCTACCTCAAAAGGTATTATCAAGTTCATAGAGATCAATGTTTTTCTAATTTATGGAGTACCTCAAATTTTTGTTGTTGACAATGGAAGTCAATTTATTAGTAAGAATTCAATAAATTAGTGGAAGATTACAGAGTTCAGAAAATTTGTTACAATGCTAAGTATCATCAACAACAAAGTAATAATAACCTCCATTCGTTTTTATATTCATGAGAATCATAAAACGTGGGATTTTCGATGTTTAATGGTATGAACTATGAAAGTTTCACCGCCCATCTGGCCAAACGTTCGGAAGGGTTAGATAGATTATAAAGATAATAAGGGAAGCATCAGTCTCAATAGTAAACTTGGTGCCTTCAACATAGCTTCGAAATTTTCGTACACCTAAAATGATAGCTAACAGCTCCTTTTCGGTATCTGTATATTTTCGCTGACATGCAGTAAGTGTCTTACTGGCGTATGCTATGGGATGTTCAATACCGTCACATTCTTGGTACAAAATACTTCCTACACCTGTTCAGAAGCGTCACACTGAATCACAAAGGGTGTTATATGTGGTTTAGAAGTTTTTTGTGGACTGCATACGAATTAATGACACCACATTCACTACTAACGCTATATTTGAAAACTAACTAAATATGAATACGACAGATGTTTACTGTAAGAAGTGTCTAATACTAATGATTGGGGAAGTTCTTAAGATGAAAGCTACCCTTCAACAAGTACCGATGCAAGGGTCGACACTGGGTGCTTATCACCCGCTCCTTCGGCGTTGCCAATATTTGACAAAGGGTTTTGTGAAGTCAGGGCTAGCTAGCACTGGAGCAGAAGTGAGGCGAGACTTAATCTTAGCGAAAGCTGCATCTGCTTCAGGAGTGCAAGTTATTGGTTGGCCTTTTTTCTGACCATGAAGAAGATCTGAAATTGGGGAACATATCGAAGAAAAACCTTTAATGAAACGGCGACACCAACAAACAAGACTGATCAAACGTTTGATTTCAGTGGTGTTTTTAGGAGTTGGATATTTAAAAATCGCCGAAACTTTCTCAGGATCGGTTCTCTAACCAAAATAAACAAGAGAAGACCGACAGAACTCACAGTAAGTTTGTCATTTTTAAGTCTAAGAAATACTTTTTTAAAAATTTTGATATGAAGATCGAAGGTAGGTGTGGCCACAATGATGTCATCAAGGTAAACAAAATGGAGCCAAAGAAGGTCCAATAACGATATCCATCACAGTTTCGGACTTTTTTTTGACCGAACGGAGAAACGGTAAACTCAAAGAGACCTTTACCATATACTGCCATCGCGGTTTCCTTTCTAGTAGAAGATTCGTCCAAGGGAATTTGGACGAATCTTATACTACGATTGAGGTAAGAGACCTAGCATCCCGTAATTTACTAAAAATACTATCGATAAGAGGCATATGATAATATTATTATTGACCGTAACTTCATTCAATTTCCGACTATCAAAGCACACACGAAAATCTCCTGAACGTTTAGGAACCAACCATAATGGGCTACACCAGGGAGTTTGGGAAGGTCGAATAACCTTGAGCATCTCATTGACTTCCTTGTTCAAGTGTTCCTGCATAGTAGGAGATAAATGATATTGCCGTTGAACAATTATGGTTTAGCATCACCAGTATCAATATGCTCTGTCAACAGATGAGTGCGACCAAGTCTGTCCTTGGGAGCTATCATTTTGAAAAGTTCAATTACTTCCGGAAGTTCGGTTTTCTATAGTTCAGAAAACGTTTGGATTGTATTCACCGTGCAAATAGAGGATTGTACAGAATATGATAAATTACTGAAGTTTACTTCAATACTGAAAAGGTCAAAAAGTCCATTCCTAAAATAAGTGTATGAGTTACTAAAGGAATTATCAAAATTTTCAATTCTTTTGAAACACCATTAAGAGAAATAGGAACTAAAATACATTTAAGAAAATCTTGAGGTTTACCTCAGCAGTGGTAACATGAACGATACATTCATACTGAATAGAAATATTAAATTTCTGCAAGATATTAATTTAAACCTGCAGAACCTATCATAGAAGATGTACTATCGGTATCAGCAAGAGCAAGAATTTTCTGAACAAAAATTTCAACTTGAAGATAAGGACGATTATCATTAGGTTTCCGAACAAAAATAGGATTAATATTTACAGGAGATGAGAAATTTTTGTCATAAGATAACCATTTTTGCCATTCTAATGAGAAAGTTTTTAATGATCCCGCTTGTATTGCTTTTTCTGTGACTTTTTGGGCTCAGAGTGGGCTGATTTGCTTTCTGGACTTTTGGCCACAACCATAACAAAAATAGTTCTGGGTTTGCGACACTGGTTATAGGTATGATCAGCCAAATCACAATTCCAACATCGAAAGTTCGATAAGGTAGACATATTTCTTGAAAAAAATATTATTACGAAAAGATTGATGAGAGAAAAGGAAGTTACTTGCTCCATTGTAGGGACTACTCAAATCAGGTTCTAGTGAACCAGTATTGCGACTGGGTAGTGCTTTATAACGATCAGCCCATAAACGAGCTTCTTCAAATTTTTTACACAAATCAGAAAGTTCAGGAACAGTTTTGGGATCTTGTAAAGCTAAGTTAGAGATAAATTCCTACTAATTATCTTTACCCGGGTTTCTTCATCAGGTTTGGTAGTCAACCTGTTGGAAGAGACCTCCTTTCATGGAGGAAATATATAAGGCTACTCTTTCATTAGCATCTTGAGTTCTAGAATTTATTTCTCTTTCTAGATCTTGATAAAAGTAAGGTAGAAAATATTTTTTTAAATTTTTGGACAGGATCATCCCAATTAGTGAAGTTACTTTTCTTGTTCACAAACGATGTCCAAGCAGAACCTTTGAAAAAATCGCGGGCATATTGGAAAAGTTCTTGCTTTGAAGCACCTCGTGCTTCACGTAACAATTCAACTTTTTCAAGAATCAATTAAATGATTCCTAAATATGGACTAACGAAAAATATTGTACACACTATAGCATTAAGGGATTAATATTATTTGTTATTTTCTTGTAATTAAATTTCAAAATAACTTTGAGTACTTGTCGAAATACTTGATCTCGACATAAAAAAAGAAAGAAATACAAATTATGAAACAACAACAAAAAATATTATTGGAACTAGACCTGATATTTTGTTTTTTTTTGCACAGCGTTCGGAAATTTTTCAATTTTTTCTCTTTTTAACAGACTTTCTGTCTCCTATAGTGTTATAATTCATATACAGGCCGTTTCTTTTATCATGTGGTAACATTGCTGTATTCTAAACCGTAACACATACGAAGACGATTAAATCGGAAAAAAGGTAACTGTCATCGGAAACAATACAATGGTCGAAGAAAATTTACGGGAACTCTTGCCCTTCTCGAGTTATACGGGGAAAACAAAAAATGCAGTTTTTTTCGAATGGAATTGTTATTTCGGAGAATATCAAAAAATGGAAAAGGAAAATGGTTATTATATTCGAAGTGTACTATGACGATGTAATAATAAATATTCGATAAAACGTTTCGTGTCAACATGGCCAGCATCAACTTTTATTTTAAATACCGACCTGTCTTTTTTTATTACAGATATTGATGAAGCGATAAATTCACAATCCAAGGGTATGTTACATTTGATATTTTTATAGCGTTTCATTAGAAATAACTACCCTCATCAGTGACAAAATTCTAAATTACGGTCCTGTCGTTACTTCTTTTGTAAATTGTTTCGCTTTCTTCAAAATATAATTCAGACAACCCAAATAAATTCGACAGGTAGCTACCCTAACACAATGAAAATTCTTACTTTTTCGTTTTGGAAATTTTTGTATTGCCGCAATCCTTTCAAGGCTTTTTTCTTCCTAATCAATTATAATTCGTAATATTTTTATAATTCCCAATCCTGGAAGTAACGAAAATATCAGTCCGCGCGTGCGTATAAGGTTGGTGTCATCAATGATCAAATGTAATCAATAACAACAATAATAATAATAATCATATCTGAACCCACATACAGTAACCGGTGAATACCGAACACAGTTACATCGATCAAAATGATATCCACCCTACAAGGTAAAAAGCAACTAATATCAAAATATTGAACGAGTTCCAGAATATTCGAACGCAATCAGAAAATAGATAGATACCTATATAAGCCGATACCTGTATCCTGACGCATTAGAGAACGAACAAGAGGACGAAACGTTCTAATTCAATAGAGCCATAATGATGATAGCACTGCCAGCTATCGAAAGCATTGTTGAAACTTCAAATCCTTTTTTTAAACAAGTCTCAATATTAAATTATTTATAGTAATAAATTGGAAAGAAAGGAAAACCAGTTGCATCGATCAAAATATGAATCATAAATATAGTCTTCGAAAATCGACATTAAAAACTGGTGATAGGTTTCTCCATTCAGAATTTCGTCAAATGAATGAGGACCCGAAATTCTATATTTGTAAATTCCTGCCCACACGTTAATAATAAATCGCACTTGAAGTCGAATTTCAAGGAACTGCCTGGGGTTGTTTGCTCCAAATGTGTTCGATATTTCGGTTGAATATCCCACAATTCGTAGAAGTGCTTTCATCTATCCAAATTACATTTTCCAGGAAAACAGGAAAATCAGGTCTTCTTATTAGCCATTTACAAAATTATAATTGCCTTTCGGGATCACCTGGATGCAATTTTTGAGATACGTGTATTTTGTAACATTTGATACCGCTTTTTTGAGATGTCTCCATGCACTTGTATGACAAATACTCATTTCGAGTAGCTTCCGAAAATTACACAAAAAAATCTAATTGTCATAATATTAAACATAAACAGCGGCAACGTTGCGGTGAGCGATCTGCCGCTGACGCCATCAAGCTATAATCGGCTAGAACCGACCAGCTGGACCAGCGCGTTAGTGTTCGAGAACGATCTGGATTGCTTTGAACGGGATAAATACGCACGGGGCGGCAACATTGCGCTTAGTTTAAAACGGAACGCGTAACCAACGTCCAGCGGTTGGGTTAGTAGAGAATAACAAAAATAATATTATGGCAAGCAGTTGTAAGAAGGTAAAGACATGCCATACCACTTTCATTCGGAATGGGAAGAACAATACTTTTTGTACAGAATTTAAAGATAAAAATGTGTGTTTGTTATGTAATACTTCGGTCTCCGTTGCTAAAAAAGGAAATATTGAGAGTCATCATAAAACTGTACATTCTAATTTTGAAAAATCATTCCCACTACATTCTGCCGCCAGAAAGGAGGAACTGAAACAGTTAAAAAAGCAGTTAATTGGACAATAATCAATATTTTTAAGAACAGTCCAAAAAAATAAGGCTGCAACTGAAGCATCGTACCGTGTGTCCCAGATCATTGCACAAAAAAAGAAACCTTATGAAGACGGGGAAATGATAAAACAGGCGTTTTTAGAAGCTGCTGATTCATTATTTGCCAACTTTAGAAATAAAGACGAGATAGTTTCAGCTATAAAATCTATGCAACTTTCTGCTAATACAGTGATGAGACGTGTAGAAGTAATGAGCAATGATATTTTTT
>WOGR01009548.1:0-11298 GCA_015342045.1 Leptinotarsa lineolata | reverse complement strand
TTGCTCAATATATTTGCCATTTTAGCTATTCTTTCAAATTTCAATTGTATTGTTTATTTCAGGGATTTCAAATTATTTTATATAATATTAGACAATGAAAATCCGAACTGATGATATTTATATTTATTTGTAGAGCTTTCAGTTCCAGACCAGCCCAATATCGTCTAAACAAAGAAGTAGAAACGGACTAAATGTCGTCAATTTTTCTTCGGATCCCGTAAACTCTATCCAATCAGCTCTGTTGGAATAGTAGCTAGAATGGAATGTCTCAGGACTTATGAATTTCGGATCCAGAGATCAGTTATCTCACGATGTGATAGTGTCATTTGTTGATTATACTAGTAGATTGAATCCTCTGATAAAAGACTGGCACAAGCTCGTTGATGGAAAGGGAATCAATATTCGGTGTTTCTGTTTCACTGTTACAAAAATGTCATCGTTTCATTGCTTCAAAACTGACAGTGATATTAGATTTAGTGAATGATGAAACAATTCCAGACTATGAAACCGATCAAGCGGGTCATGATTCACTCCGAAAGAATCACGATACCCATATTCACAAATCTTTACGAATTCATCAAATGTCATGCAGTTTATTGTTTGATCACGGCAGACAAGGAAAATGTGTGTCAATCCGCTACAACCCTGAGAGAATTCGATTTTTTATTGTTCACAGATCTTCCAAAATACCGGTCAAGATCGAAGGTGGTCATAATCCGATCACGTTTCCAATTCACGATTTCCTTATGAATAAACAAAGAATAAGGCTGATTTCAAATACAGATATCAGAAGGTATTCGTTCTCATCTACGATTTCGAAAGATTGATATTCTTGAGGCCATTGTTATCTCTCTAAAATCCTAATATCATAATTGAGTTTCGAGTAGATTTCCCAATATAATATGAAGTTTTAAGTGGTGCAATAACATACAAAACAAAGATAGGATGTTTTGTAATTTTCAGAAAATCATGTAATAAATCAGTTGGGAGATTCTCAAAGTTTAAAGCCTTCAAACCTCGCATTTTTTAACAGAAAATGATATCGACATCGGACAAATTTGAAATAAAAAGGCATCAAATTCAGTTCTTTTTAATAAGAAAAAAAATTGTGGAGGAGTCTGTTTACAAATTGATTTCATACATTTTGAAATACCTCTAGAGTATAAATTGAAGGGGTTATATTTTTAGGATTGAATAATTTTTGGGAAAGTTTTTGGCTTTCTACTACTCTATATTCTTGATAAAAAAATGTGGGAATCTTCCAAAGGAAGGAAACAAGCTTCCGTCCTTCCTTTGGAAGATTCCCACATTTTTCTTGTATCAAAATGGAGTAGTAGAAAGCCATAAACTTTCTTTCCCAAACCTTCAGAGTAATTTTGTAAGTTATACTATAGGATCGTGAAATAGGGAAGTACCTGAAAATAATGTTGCAGATTCTTTATTTGGACATGCCGCATAATTGTGCAGGGCTATGATTGAAGAAATAGCTCAGGAAAACAAAAACAAGTTTTCAACCGATATTAGTCCAGTAACTTTATACATCACAGCATGTGTCAAATCCGGTAGTACTGATTTTTTGCAGACTTGTTTATGTTGTTGGCCTAATGAATAATCCAAGTTTGAGACTTCGAGTGCCGAACGCAACTTTGTCAAAAATCGAAAACACCGCAAAAAAATAGTTTTTTTTTTCAATTCTGACGATTAAAATCCTGAAGGACTAGTTTTTGAAGAAAGTTGCTTCGTAAGTTTTCAAAGTAGACTAAATTTGCGATAATATGATACTAAAATTGCCTCTGTAGACCCAATAGTTTCCGAGGTTGAGCTTTTCAAAGTTTATCATTAATTTTTTGCAATTCTGTCTTTCTGATTGATTTAATTTTGACCCTGATTAAACCATCGAAGCTTTTCATGATGGGATGATGAAAAAAAAAATGAGAAGTTTGAACGATTATGTTCAAAGGTGAAGAATGAACTAGGAAGACTTTGAAATGAACAACTCAAAGAGGAAGGAGAGAAATGTAGACGAATTGATAAATTCTTATTGATGTAATGAAACAAATGTTTCAAAAATGAAAGTCAGTTTCGAAATAAAACAATTTCATCTTTGATTTCGTCTATTTGTCATTAACTACGAATAATGGAGTGAAACAGATAAGTACAACAAAAATTAAGGGGATATGCCATCTTCATGGTGATAAATCGTCGACGTCTTGTGCCCACAAGTCATCCTCCATTTTGACAGCTGCTTTCACCACGCGTAGTCTTTTTGCTTGAGGATCGGAGCTTCTACTGTTATACTGGTGAGAATTTTGTGAACTGTGTTTTCAAAACAAACAGTTGTGTGTTCAAAGGGTCTCTCAACGATCAAAATGTCCTTTCCATACTTTGTAAACAAGCGAGTTTTTTAGTTGAAGCCTTTCTCCTTCTATCTGGTCCATGAGTTTATCTAGAGAAAACTGACACTTCTCAGCGTTCTCTTCCAGAAATGAATAAATCTCTTCCATGGCCTTATCAACTGTGGGATGCTGACGATTTTCCCTGAAATTTCCTGTTGGTGGTGCCTGATAGAGCTTTGTTTGGCAAAACCGATGATATCTGGTACCAAGGACTACCGAATTTGTATTCTCAGATATACGCTCTTTTATTCTAAGACCCCATTCATCACCACCTTTCTCAGCTGCTTTCAAGATTGTTGCACTGACAGACAATTCTTTCGCAGTAATGACATTGTTTCGTTTTTCTGACATCTTCCTTTCTGCCACAAGGAACTCTTCAGTTATTTTGTCTCCACATAGACAAGTATTCTCTGAAATTCAACTGCTCAGAGACTGTGGCCCTTGATGGCGCAATATTTGATTTTCCACTGCTAACAGCTGCTTTGATCAACTTCGGATTGTTGTATTTTATCTGACAAGCACTGTGCACATATGTCTCATTCATGCCCTACAATAAACGCTAATTTTCTATGTTCTTAAGGGAAATACTCGACGCAGGAAGGGTTTTTACAACTCTCACCTTCAGTAGGCGCACTTGACCTTCACTTAAAGTCTCCTCACACATAAAACACACACCCAGGCTGGGACTGGGATTAGACATTCTGTAGATTTTGAGTTTAAACGGCACTCACGTTATGGGCAGTCGGCCAGTCAACAACTGAAACGAAAAAAAATTGGATTATTTATTAGGCCAACATTACAAACAAGTCTGCAAAAAATCAGAACTACCAGATTTCAAAAACTAGTCCTTTAGGGTTATCATCGCCAAAATTTAAGAAAATACACGACTCTTCGCAGTTTTTTTTGATTTTTGACAGAGTTGCGTTTGGCGTTTGAGGTCGCAAACTTGGATTATTCATTAGGACAACATCACAAACGAATCTGCAAAAAATCAGAACTACCGGATTTGAAAAACTAAACCTTTAGGGTTATAATCGCCAAATTTGGAGAAAAAACACGATTTTTCGCAGTTTTTTCGATTTTTGACAAAGTTGCGTTCGGCGCCCGAGGTCACAAACTTGGATTATCCATTAGGCCAACATCACAAACAAGTCTGCAAATAATCAGAATTACAGAATTTTAAAAATTAGTACTTTAGGGTTATTATCGCCAAAACTGGAGAAAAAATCCGATTTTTCGCGGTTTTTTCAATTTTTGACAAAGTTGTGTTCGGCGCCTGAGGTCACAAACTTGGGTTATTCATAAGGCCAACATCACACACAAGTCTGCAGAAATCAGAATTAACGGATTTGATGCATACTTTCAGGCGACAAAGTTACTGGATTATATTAGATTTCAGCAAAATGGCAGGAATCTCCTCATTTGAGAGAGGATGGAAGATAACACTTGTTTACAAAATTCACCTTTTTGTTTGTTGCCGCGAATTTTATGGTCGATAGTGTTTATTTATGACCTTTTTTTGTCACATCGATCCTCAAAATTTTTGCGCAACTCAAGTTACTTTGTTTTCGATTGTTACCGTTTAAGCTTATTTCTTTATCGATAACGTGCGTATTCTACTGTGGTTAGATTAGTATCTAGTTTTTGCGACATAAGTAGTTCCAAGAGATGTTTTTTAAACAATCCAAATAATTTTTACTAATATGCGGAGAATATGTGTTGAACAAATGTAGAGAAGTTATGTTAGAGTTGGTGAAAAATACATAATGTGAGTATTTTGGGATGGTCTTGGATGAAAATGAGAAGTCTTGGGCTCTTGTATTCGTAAATCGTGTGTGGAATATTCAAGATCATGGAATAGTGGAATTTGAAACACCAACTATTTGACAAGTACCAAAAAATTATACCGATGAATGTTACTTTTGTAGTGCGAACATAAACGGTTTGAACACTAAAAATCAAGCTGAATGGCAGTATCCAAGTACTAGTTGTGTTCAGCTTCCAGTGCAGCGTTTACCTGACCTTTCAGTGCCTAAAAATATATCTGAATCCTTGGAACAAGTCAATTAACGACCAAGTTCATCACAGAATGATGCTGATTTTGTAGGTATGTCAAATGAGCCAAAGTGTTTTTCCCAAATTGAGTTAGATGATCTTGTAAGAGATTTAAATCTCTCTGATTGAGGTTCAGAATTGTTGGCATCAAAACTGAAAAAAAAAATTTTTTTCTTCGGGTATTGAAATAACTTTTTATGGTGATAGAGAAAATGAATTGAGAAGTTATTTTTCTGACGAAAACTGTATTGCATTTTATACTTGTTGATGAAAATTGGGTTGAAACAATACGACTGACGTTTATTCATAGCAGCTCAAAACGTAGCCTAAAATATATTTTGTTACACAACGGAAATAAATATGCTGGGGTGCCTATTTCCCATAGTACAAAGTTGAAATAAGAATATTGTAACATCTCGCAGGTTCTGGATAAAATAAAATACAATGACCATAGGTGGCAAATTTGAGTTGATTTGAGAATGGTAAGTATTCTCCTCGGTAAATAAACTGGTTACAATAAGTTTCCTTGTTTTATATGTCTTTGGGATAGTAGAGCCAAACAAGAACATTGGGTAAGAAGAAAGTGGTCCGTGAGAAAAAATATGATGCCTGGAAAGCATAACATAGTTGAGAGTTCATTAGTAGTTCGTGACAAAATTATCCTTCCGCCATTACACATAAAGGGCATCATGGAGCAGTTTGTTAAATCATTAGATAAAGATGGGGACTGCATCTCTTTTACATTTGCCAAAAATTTTCACAGCTCACCATGGAGAAGATTAAAGCCGGCATTTTTAGTGGCCCTCAAATTAGGCAACTTACTAAAGATACTCAACTCAGAAATTCTATGACAGAGCTAGAACTAAGGGCTTGGACAGCTTTCGTCTCTGTGATGCAGAATTTTCTTGGAAACAGAAGATCAGAAAATTATGTTGCGCTTGTAGATGACCTTTTACAATTAGAAAAAATTGGGTGCAATATGAGCATGAAACTCCACTTCCTCCATAGTCATCTGATCTGGACAGATTTTCGAAAAATTTAGGAAATATGAGCGATGAGCAGGGAAAGCAGGGAAAATTCAGTAAGACTTATGCGTTATGGAAGAGCATTACCAGGGTTCCTACGATACTTAAGAATTAGTGACGATATTCGTTTTGACAATACAGGTCACATTTTAGACTCTATCAAACGATGGTGGTATGCTGGAGACATGTGTACATCTATAACACGAACATATTGTATGAAATGTAACGTTGGAATGTACAAAAATTGTAATTTTGACTTCCATAGCAGATTGTAACTAATTTGTTCAGTTAGGAATGATACTCCTAAAGACTGGCGTTGCTTGCAACACATAGTTTTTTATAAAATAAAATAATATTTTTTTTCTATGAAATTATTAGCTCTTAATACCTACCAAATGCAGTAACCACACGAAAAAATATTTTTTAAATAGAAATAAACTCCGTCCTCAATGGGTTCGAATCCAACAAAATACAAATAAAACAGAACACAGAGTCAGATGTTGTGAATGCAATACGCATACATACAGATGGCTCAAAAACCAAAGAAGACTCAGGATGTGGAGTGTGCTCTGGATCACTAAGCCTAAAGATTGAGTGGGGAATGGAAAAAATACCAGCGTGATTCTAACAGAACTGGCTGGTATCTCAATTGCCACAAAAGAGATAACCAGAAAAGTAGACAAGCCCTATCAGCCTTGAACAGACAAGGAGATGTCTCCTATTGACCTGTCCACCTTCCTGGAAAGGACAGGATGGACGATGACTTAGGAGGACAACTCCTTGGGAGGATGTACAATAGGTCACTTAAGGTCTAAGTACTGTGAGCCTACACTAACCCCCCCCTATTCTACAGATACAGATACAGAACGAAACATGTTGAACAGCTGAAACTGTAAGCATATGTTCGAAACGAGTGTACCAGCATAAAAAAATTGAAAATCGCCAATCGAATGTATGTAGCCCGCGAAATTTCAACAATCACCTTATTTTCAAATTGTACAAGTTATACGTCAATAGATCATTCAATTGAAGAAGAAATGTCATCAATAGAAAACAGCATCCAAGGTGGCTTCATTCTCCAAACGAGAGAGTTCTTAAACATTGAAGTTCGAGGTGTACTGAGTTGAACCTCAAAACAATGACCAGCCACAGTTTGTCGCGTATTTCTGATATGTACCGCTCTTGGTGGAATCAAATGTGCCAAGTCACTTGAACATCTTTCCTGAAAGTATCTATAGAAAAGAGACAAATCTTCAACATTTCTCCGATGTTTCAGACTATCAAGGTTGCAAGTGATATTCTTATCTCCAATCAGGTGGATGGCTTTTTTCTGGATGGAATCTAGCAGCTTCAGGTATGCCTAAAGATGTATCTAGAGATAATGACTGCTTTGGCAAGATGGGCGTGTGTATATTCTAGAAATTCCATACATTGAATTAAGCACGGTAGTCTAATAACATGAAAATTCAACCTACTCTTTCTCTTTTGTCTGGGTATTACATAATGCTAAACAATATAATCAAATAATATGATATAATAATCTAGTGGATGTGCCCTTGTAACAAATGCAGGTGATGCGGGTGAATTCTTACCTAACCTGAAATACGTACGAGTATTCTATTATTATTCCAAGTGACATTCGATTAAGTTTAATATACAGAGTGGGGCATTGAAAACGAAACAGATGAAATATCTTTCTATCATAACCTCAACTATCATGTCTGTCCCCCCACCCCTTGATCACTATCACCCGAACAATTTGAATAGAGAAACTAATAAATGTGACACATCATTGAAAAGGTAATTTCATATGGAATTCGGTCATATCAATTTTCGCTACCTAACTTTCGATTTTAGCGCCTTTTTGCGGGAAAAAAACTGTGTCGTATTCCAAATTATGATACTTCATTTGCAAACTAATTTGAAATAAATTCGGTGACAATGCATTATGGAATTTTTCTGAGGGATAAAACAAAATGGCGGCTTCATAATGGCGGAAAAGATTTGCAATTATGATTCGATTTGATTCAAAATTGATGAGTGATATAATTTCAGCGTGGAAAATTTTGATTTGTTCGTCGATACAAAAAAACAATATGGCGGAAGAAATTCATAATTATGGTCCGATTCGAATCAAAATCAGTATGTGGTGATTTTCATGGTAGGAAATTATCATTGTTCTGTCAATGCAAAAACCAGGATGGCGAACGATATTTGTAATTGTGGTTCGAATCGGTTCAAAATTGGCATATAGAGGTTTTACAAGTTTCCAGTATGACTAAACAAATTTAATTAAATTGATAACAGAAAGCTTTCATACAAATACGTCACAAAAAAAATTATATATTTCTTTGATGTATGACGTAAGTTATTCTATGCGTAACATAATCAAAATTTTACCGTGTTTTGAGACGAACTCATACTCATGTATGGCAGTGAATGGAGAGCATTTACTGTGAGTTGATATAGTTTGGATTGATTTTAATTGAATTTATTCACAATTTTCCAATTATTAAGTTCATGCAATGTTAGTTTTTTAAATTTTTCTTCATTTCTCGTGAACTGTTCACATTACCTTTCAAATACAATATCATAAGTTAGGTAGCGAATACTCACATGTCTGAATTCCTTATGGAATTACCTTTCCGATGCTGTGTCACACTTAGTACTTTGCCTATTCAAATTCTATGGGTGACCAAGGGGTTGGCAGAGAGGTATCTCATTTGAGGTAACGACAGGGAGATGTCCCCCTTGGGGACATCTTCCAGTATTTTGCAGACTTTTCAACCTGTCTTAACAGAAAGGGGTTTTTTCTTATTGTTGGAAGATTGCTCGCGTTCAGCATGTTCCCAAAAAAGGCAAGAAAAACCTTCCAAATAACTATAGACCAGTCGCTTCGATATCAGTGATATCGAAAATCATAGAGACAGCTGTAAACCACCATATCCTTCAATATTTGGTAGGCTTCAACATCTTGAGCGATCATCAACATGACTTTCGAAACAAAGATCAACAGGCGACCTCCTGTCGTATATCACCTATATCTGGAATACCGCTTCTCAAAAGCCTGGAACACTGTTCCGAACCAGAAAACTGTACACACCTCAGCAAATTTTGATGCTTCATAAAGCTTAGATAAGACTTTCTTTGGAGTTTTGTTCTCATATAGGAAGCTCCGCCCCTAAGCATACCCTGGAGCTATTGGATTGTATCCATAAAAGAGCCGTCCGTCTGATTGGAGACGTGAACATCACTTGCAAGTTTGATAGTCTGGAAGATCAAAAATATGTTGGAGATTCGTCTCTTTTCTATAGATACTTTCACGGGAAGTGATCAAGTGACTTTCTCTTGGAGAACTGCGCTTGTGTTGACCTTATGTGAGACCTATGACAGGACAAAATGAACAGCGTCATCAGATATTAGATCATGAATGATTTCTTCTTGGGCTCTGGATGGTTTGATTAAACTTTTCTAGTTTGAGGCGAAGGTATGCAAAGGTTTTGAAAAATGGTCAATTTTATTCAATTCGTCAGCATAATAGACATCAGCATTCATTCAATATCTTCGAAACTGAGAACATGTCGGAACTTCCATAATTGTTTTTTGGATTATGAAACTTTTCTTAGAAAATTCAAATTGTCGAAGCACTTTTGCCACTCTGATTGAGGTATCTCCAAAACATGCATTCTGAATGCAGCAATCTCTTCTTCAGGTGTCGAAAAACGTTGATTTCTCAGTTTGTTTTTCACGTACAGAAATAAAAAGAAGTCACTCGGTGCCAAGTCAAGACTATACGGCGAATAACTCATCAAATCGATGTTTTGGGTGCTCAAAAATGCAGTTATTTGAGCCGATGTGTGAGAGCTCGCATTGTAGTGGTGAAGAGTGATCTGTCTTCGGCGGTTGGTTTTCCTGATTTCTTGGTAGACAACTGGCAAACAAATGGTTGTATACCACTCAGAATTTACTGTTCAGCGTTGTTCTAGTGGTACTGTTGCGATATGTCCGGTTTTTCCGAAAAAACCGGCGACCATTTGCTTGGAAGTGCTTCGTGCGCAAACAACTTTTGTTGCCAAAAATTGAATTAGGTTCATTCATGCACTGTTGCTGAGTTAATCTACGTCGAAATACGTAAAAAATAATCGCACGAAAATGATCACGATTTAATTCCATTTTTGGGCTGAGATGAATCTTATAAGTTACTGTAAATGACACAAATAGCGCTGGTGTGTCAAAACGTTCTGAGTACGTATAACCTCAAATTGTCCAACTTTACGATTGAGCTATCAGTTGCCAAATTGCAACACTAGGGTTGCCAAATCCCGAAACATAAAAGGCAACCTATCGAATTTCAGATGAGTGGTGATGAGCGTCACTAATATTACATCACCAACAGACTTGACATCAATAACCGGTCTAGTGTCTTAGCTTGTACTGAGCTTGACACTGGAAAGACCAACCTTTAACTGTTTAATAATTGCAAGACTGTTGAAAGAATTCTTTGTTGTTTGTCGTCTTCAACGTGCTGAGCTCTGGGTTGGCTATTGCTGCCAGTTGCAGACGTCTTTGAAGCATGGTTAGCTTGAGACCACGCGAAGGAAAAGCAAAACCTTCTGTTTGTTATTGGTTCAAGTGTTCCGACCAGTTACTTGGTCTAAGTTCCCCGAATTCACATCAAGTCAACTTAAACAGAAACCACATAATCAGTTCTGTTATGTAGAAAGTAATGAGGATCAAATCTGTCATAGATTACGAAACATCTGGTTACATCTTCTAGTCGTTCAAATTTTGAATAAGCCCGAGGCAATACTTGGCAACAAACAAAATGAGCCCAGAAGCACGTATCCCTGAGTGACAAGCCAGGTGACAGAAATACAAACCGCCCATCTCTAGGGGGGTCGTCCAACCCCAACTCCGGAGTTTAATTAATGGGAGGCCTGCACGGGAGTTCGTTGTTCCATTAAAACAGAAGTTGGAATTGCGTTATAGAGAGCAACCCAGACATAAACAACTTATATCTCTCTGCGTTGTATTTGCGGTCGCGATACATACAGATACAGCAGGATAAGCAAACTTTCCTGCGATTATGAACAATTCTGACAATTCCGCCATTTCTGTGTCAAATTTAATTTCCTCTGACGGCGCTCCGGCCCAAATTAAAATCGGTCCCTCGAAACGCAGAAATAATAACCCTGCTTCACGTACATTATAAAGTGTAATCTTAATGGGACCTTATATCTTACTGCTACTTGTTTTAAGGCCAATAAATACGAAACCCGGAGGCAGTGGCGTGCAGTTCAGTCCAGTGACTAGATTGCATTCATGATCCTGCACCAGGTAGCGCAGATTCAATCTGTCAAATATATCATCGGTGGTACCCTCCCGAGTCAAAAATGGTACAGTTCGAAGTGTACTTTTCTTCAATATAACCACCTAATTTGCCCATTTCTTCTAAGTCTCCAGGAAACTCAGCACCTCACTGCGGTTTCCTTAAATCTGTTCACGACAACCGTGTATTTTTTACTAGTTTTTTACGGACGCAATACAAGCACTACAGGAAAAAACTTAAGACGCTCTAAGAGCGGTGCCTGTGCTAAATCAGCGATTCACGTTAGATTTGAATCGCTGGAGATTGAATACAATTAGAAAAACGTTCTCAGGAAGATTATTCCACATTAACGCAGTTCTCCAAATGAAAGAGTTTTTGAACAGTGAAGTTCGAGGTATACTGAGTTGAACCTCAAAACGATGAACAGCCACAGTCCATCGGGTATTTCTGATATGTACCACTCTTGGTGGAATCGAATGTGGCAAGTCCTTGT
>WOGR01009547.1:0-11299 GCA_015342045.1 Leptinotarsa lineolata | reverse complement strand
ATTTGGGTATAGGCATTGTTATACAAAGTGGGCCTAAAATGTGCAGAGAAATTAAAAAATGTAATAAAATACAGAGTGTTCCATTTGAAATAAGGAAGTTGCCCTCAACTTCCGGAAAGAGACCAGAAATTGAAAATATTTTAGTCGAGAAGGCCATTTTGTAAAAGCCACTACCACAAAATTTTAAGTTTTTATTATGAATCGTTCTTCATATATTCCTAACGAACGCTCGTCGTGAACGACCCTGTATTTTATTTGAATATAATCGGACCCGTTTTCGCCATAAGGTTCAGTAACAACTCCCAAGTCCTGAATACTCCTGATACTTCTTTCTGACGATGGTACCGTATCAACTGCACGCTGATGACTTGTTCTGAGAAAGTATTTATTTTTATTTAGATTTGCATCAACCTCTTGGGTTATTAACTACTCTGTGGTATATACGAGTATGATGGAATTAGCTGATTTTCACTGAACAGTTAACAAAACCACAACACTTGTTCCACTGTGCAATAGCTTTCCCAGGCGTATTCATAGTGACCAAATTTTACCTAATTAGTGCTTTATAAAATATAACTATTTATATGATATGAAATTCTACCTACACTAATAATTTTGCCCGAGGATAGGTATTAACTAATTGAAAATTTAAACATTATAGAAATTTCACATTCATTAAATAGAAAATACTGTTCAAATTTTCAGTCAGATGAGTTAGGTAGTTGAATAGGTAGAAGGTGATATGATTCAAATTGTTATATCTATATAGTATAAAACAAAGTCGCTTCCAGCTGTCTGTCCATATGTATGCTTCAAAACTACGCAACCGATTTTGATGCGTTTTTTTTGATAGATAAAGTGATTCAAGGCATATAACATGCATAATATAGTAGAGAAACACTGATAACTTTAGAGGTTTCTATTGTGATATCGTAAATGATCACATTTTTTGCGCCTACGTTGCAAACGCTCGCTGAATGAACCCTACAAGATAGATCATGTTCGAGAAGAAATGCGGACAGTACAAAAAAGTCCGCGATGGTATATGTTTATCTCTTAGGAATAACCCACAATAACCATTTTTTATCCTTCACTTTTTTACGAAGCTACTTTAAGCAATACAGCATTAATCCTTATCCAATTAAGTACCTCAATTACATTGTGCATTTCATATAGATCAATAAGGCCCTTCATTAAATGAATATTTTCAAAGATATTACAGATTTGAAATGCAGGGACATATCGGTTGGCCGGTACGGTCGCAACCGATATGTCCCAGCTCCGCACTCGTGCGGAACCGGGGCGGATTGCTAGTACAATACAAAGCACTAATTAGGTAGATTGAAGTTTGTATAAATAAGTCTAAGGAAGCTATTGTATAGTCAAACTGTTTGGTAAAATTCTCACAATAAAGTGTTACTTGAAAACTTTTTGATATATCAAGGGCAATTTAACTATGTCACACATTATATGACTATGAAAGATAATATTTTTTTGCAATTCTTGCAATATGGAAAAAATCTAAAAAACTAATGTTTCGTGATGTTATGAAAGGAGCGAGTGTTTCATCTTATAATGTTCTCCAAAACAATGCTAATGGGGTGATGAGACAAGTGTCTCGTCCCGAAACTTTGAATTACACTCTTAAGAATGATAGAGTTTATGTTGTTGTGTAACTTGTAGTAATGGTTGTAGTTATTGGTGCTTTTGTTTTAGTTGCGATTGCTCGAACAATGTAAACTTTCACGGCCGGAGATAACTGCATGAAAGCTATTTTCCGGGTTTTCTGGCCGTGGTCTGTAGGTTTTTATGCCTGACGTTTCGTCTACTGCTGCGGTAGACATTTTCAAAGGCGATGTTGTAACGGTTGCAATACCCGTGTTGGTTCATCGGGTTCTTGTTCCTGTTGTATCCATCGCATTAACTACTATTTCAGTACTGGTTGCTCTATTTATATCGCTCTTCATTGTATTACCTGTTCGTGAACCTCTGAGGACAGGTAGCCAGCTTTCATTGATATTCATCTTCTCTTTTTTCCTATTGAAATTATCCCTATGTTTTTGAATCTATATTGCCTCTCTATATATTCTTGGGTAGTAAATTTGGGTACTGTCGAGTATTACTGTGTCTTCGAAGGAGATAATGTGGGTACCTTCTTCGTTGAGAGCATGTTCGTCTACAGCCGATTTGTGGGTTTGTCCGAGGCGGCAGTATCTCTTGTGTTCGGAGAGACGGGTCCCTATACTTCGTTTCGTGGTTCCAATGTAAACCAACCCACAGTTACACGGAATCCGGTATAGCCCTGGCATTGCTAGAGGTTCTCTAGGGACCTTTGCTGACCTGAGACTGCCTGCTGCCTGATTGATGATCTGAGACTCTGCCTCTGGCTGACCTGACTCTGCCAAGAATATTTAGAGAGGCAATAGAGATTCAAAAACATAGGAATAATTTCAATAGGAAAGAAGAGACAATGAATATCAATAAAAGCTGGTTACCTGTCCTGTACACGTAGAACGATATAAGAACGATATAAATATAGCGACCAGTACTGAAATAGTAGCTAATGCGGTGGATTCAACAGGAACAAGAACCCATGCACCAACTCGGATATTGCGACCGATACCACATCGCCTTTAAAAATGTCTACCGCAGCAGTAGACGAAACATCAGGCATTAAAACCTGCAGACTACGGCCAGAAAACCCGAAAAATAGCTTTCATACAGTTGCGATTGCTGTTAGGTTTTATCTTAGTTTTTTAACTGTCTTATGTACAAAATGAATGGGATAATTATTGTCTCCATGAACATTTTTGATAAAGTATTTCGTTACTGTAGATGAAGTGTTTTTAAAATACATTTTTCACACTAATTTGTTGATTCAAATGAAAACTTGAATACTTATTTACTAGTCAATATCGTCGTCATCTCATTACCATACAATTTTCATCAAGTCGTATTCCTAACCCTTCATGCTTAATTTTGAAACCAGCAACGTTTCAAACGCTACATCGCCCCATAAACAACGATTTATTGTACAACCGACAACACCGAACCTGCCATTCTTACGCTGGCCCTCACTGGTCGCCTTATCTCTACAACGGATCACCTCGATACCATCTCCATCCCACTCTCATACATCAAACCGTCCTGTCACTCTTACACACACACACTTCTTATGAAACATCAATTCTTCCCCAAATCAAAGGATATTTTCCTATCTTCTACATGTAAATGACGTCACAATTTCTCTAAAATTCTACGGAAATCAAGAAATGAGGTTAAGTATAGAAAATGAGCCAATTTTCCTCCGACAAAACAACCGCCGGCCCCATTAGTATCATCAATTCACATTTACTTCCAAGATATCACGTTGGTGTCGAACCTAAGGCCAAAGTGTTCCACGCCGACGACCTAGGTTCAATTTTCATACCGATCGGTTTTTTAAATTTAATTTTCCTCATCTAATGATGACCACTGGGACCAGGTGACTGGTGCGCGACAAGGGGGCCCAGGGGGAAGTCCCAAGGCGGCGAGGCGAAGTCCCAAGGGAGCCCAAGTCCACGCTCCTATTTTTGAATCTCTCCGATACTCATTCCATCTTTACATCGATTACGTCGCACTCACTAAAGTATCTCTCGAAACACTTACCAATGACGCGTGACCTTGAAGTGGGCTTTGAAGATCGAAGGTCGTAAAATCGCCAGAAAGGACCTGCCCAAATTTGCACACGTTTTTCCATAAGGAATGACATCGTTCTCTTGCAGCTATATTACTTCGTTTCCTGATGATTGTCAGTTAGATTGTGATTTTAAAAATATCCATTCTCGGCCAGGTTTAATGATTGGACATGTATCTTTCATAAGAAAATAATATTTCCTGCTACAACAGAACACCAAGAAAATGTGACCTTCAGTTTGTCGGTGTAGCATAAGAAAATATTTACCGAATCGTCTCCAAAAGTGAATGTTTGAAAATCGTAATTTTATGATTTTTCAAATTGTTTAGGAATTCTCTAGTGCCTCTTGTTCTGGTGATAAATTTCCATCAGAGTTATCCGTAAAATGTCAACAAGAAGGGTTCACAAAAATTGATACGCATTAATGAACTACTCAGACAGGATTTTTTGTTTACTATGAACACATCGCATAAATGGTAATGTTCAATAGTATTTTTATCGTTAACATGAAGAGTGAATCTCGAATTTTGTTACAGACTCTTGACTACGACCGAGATGGGCTAACAAAAATGAAAAAGGCAGTGAAGGCCATACATACATCTGGAAATTGTAAGTATTTTGACTCTTCTGGGAAAAAACCTATCTGGTCTATTTCTCGATAAAGATATATAGAAATATCGATCAAACTGGAGAAATATCCAATCTGAAACTATTTTTTTCCGAAAAATATATTTATTCTTGAAATACTTTCTTTCAATTGAAAGAAATTCTTTCTATTGAGATTAAAGAAACTATTATAATTGTATGAATGATTTTTCCGAACTGCATCACCTTGGGAATATTTTCAAGCGACGTTTCTTTATTTTAAAGACAAAATACAAGCACTACAGGAAAATCCTTAAGGCACTCTAAGAGCGGTGCCTGTGCGAAAGTAGCAATTCACGTTGGATTCGAATCGCTGGAGATTAAATTCATTTGGAAAAACGTTCTAAGTAAGTTTATTCTATATAAACGCAGTTCTCCAAATGAAAGAGTTCTTAAACAGTGAAGTTTGAGGTGTACTGAGTTGAACCTCAAAATGACGAGCAGCCACAGTCCGTTGCGTATTTCTGATATGCACCGCTTTTGGTTGAATCAAATGTGTCAAGACACATGAACACCTCCAGTGAAAGTATCTTTAGAAGACAGACAAATCCGCAAACTTTCTTCAATGTTCCAGAATATCAAGGTTGCAAGTGATGTTCGTGTCTCCAATCAGGCTGATATGGCTCTTTTCTGGATGGAATCCAGAACAATACTCCAAATAAGTTCTGATCTGAGCTTTATAAAGCACCAAAAGCTGTGTACAGTTTTCTGTTTCGGAACAGTGTTCCAAGCTTTTGAGAAGCAGTCTTTGAAATTCCAGCGACATGGTTACGCCAAGACATATTGGTGTCCATTTTAACCTCCAACTAACTTATCAAAACAGGAAGCGGAATTGTCTCTCCTGACATTATTATATCCGGTTCAGAGACTTTCATCTTTTTGGAGAAAACCGATGCCTGGGTTTTCGTGGTATTGAATTAAACCTGGTTACTTCCACCCCAATTTGAAATCACCTCTAGATCCTCATTAAGATATGTAACCTCCTGCTGCCGGTGAAGATGTGCATCCGCAGCCGATGTTCTGGAATCCGAATGGAATGACGAGATAAGTGTGCTGTCATCAGCAAAGCAATATATGGGATGGATTCTTTACACTGTTGTAGCCATTACTTAAAAAATTTGTCCAATTTAGGAGAATTATTAGTGTCTTTTTTTTATTTATCATTAAATATTTGGACTATAAGGAACTTAGGAAAAATATCGGGGGAAATTTTTCACCGAGATCACCGAAATATCCAAGTCCCAGTTTCATTGATATGTTATACACAGTTTCCTGCAAACCAGTTTGGTAATTTATCATGTTCCTAGTTTTTTGTCTTCGGCTTGATTTGCAATTGTCAGGAATTTCAAAACTTTCTCATATTTTGACTTTTCAAGTTTAACAGCTAGCAACATTTGTTTCTCAAAGCATTTCTTTGGTAATGATTATAAGCCAAATATTGATACTTTTTATAAAAGTGTAACTGTTCGCTATCTGTACAAGGAAGTTATTTGAGAAGAAAATATTATTGGCGGTTTTTAATAACGCAATAGAAACCAGAACATTCACTGACTATATGTGAAAAGAGTTTTTCCAGTTTTCAAATCAGTGAAAAAATATATAGTAAAAGGCTACAGACCTATCTCTTTGCTGAATCAATTTGGTTAACTTTTTGAGTCAATCATATGTGAAGAATTATTTTTCATGGCAGAGATAGAATCACAATTCACCTCCATGTTCTCATATATGTTCAAACATATATGAGAACATGGAGAGAGGAGTTCCGACTTGTGGGCTGTATTTTTATTTTTCGAAAGTTTTCGACAAAGTTCATCACCCGACTCTTTTCGTGAAGCTGAGAAACTTCGGGGTGGAGGGCAATTTGCGGGCCTTGAATAGTTGCAAATCCAGTATCTCTGTGTCTCAAGATTTATATTTAGGTCCACTACTATTCAGTATTTTTTTGAGTGACATAGAAAGATGGATCGACATTTTCAATATAATATTATACGTAGATGAGCTGAAAGTGTACAAAAAAATTACAATTCAAGGGAACCATACGAAATTATAGATTGACTTCGACCGTTTCTCTGAATATTGCCAAAATAATAGACTTTATTGAACGTAGATAAATGTAATTAAATTATTTACACGCGCTCTGATCACCTCACGTCCGTACTAGCAATCAATAATATTCCAATACCAGACGTATCGTGAGTGAATTTTGGGTATTGTGTTAGATGAAAAATTCAACTTTGATAAACATATTGACCCTGTGTATGAGAAGTACAAGCCCATTGAATATGTACGCATAAAACTTGTGACCACCTTCAATTTTAAATGCTCCAGACATCGACACCATTTCTCGTACCAAAGTAATGTAATGTATTACAAGATGTAAGGACTATCAACATGCAGAGACTGGCATCTTATTTGTATATAAATTATTGAACGATTTGACAGACTCCAACTATTGTCTCAGTTACTGCCTCTGCAACTGCAGATTATACAGTGCTCATCATCCCCCCTCCCCCTATCTAACTCGTTACTGGACTCTTTTTAGAGAAATCGCTGGAACACGGCGTTTTTTGATTTCTACAATGTACATTTGAGTATGAACAGTTCACCTCTAATTTCATCCTTCACTGAAGGGGAGCAACCCTTTCAAAAAATTTAAATAGAATGGGGTGGTGAGTGACAGCTCATTTGATAGGGCGTTTTTTTCTCTATTCAACCGTGCAAAGGAATTGAAATTTGCTACATTCATTCAAGAGTTATGATTGTTTAAGGATAACTACAATTAAAGTAGCGCAATCACCCTTAGAATTAAAAATTCAGCCCTGTATGATAACGGTTTTCGTTCAGACGTCAAGTGAGACGTATTTGTCATTTGCATAGATATTAACTGCACGTTTTTGTAGGTGTTTTTGGATGTTTGGCGAATAAATGGTCAATACAAGAAACTGATATCACGGAGAGTGCGAGTCAGTGTATTCTAGCTGTTAGTTGTGCTTGCTATTCATCTTCAAACAATGGTTGCACCACGTGCTTTAAATGAGAAATGCGAAGTGATTGTTATTTTTTGCGAGGCTCATCGCAATTATCATGAGGCTGTACGAATGTTCAATGAATGTTTTCCAGATCGCCCTATTGATAGACATTATTTCAAACAGTCAGTCGAAAAATTTTATGAGAACGGCAGTGTGCAGAATAAAACATGTTCTGGGCGATCAACTACAAGGGAAGATAAACAAGTGGACATTATGAGCGAGTTTGTGAATAATGTGTCCTCATCGAGTAGAACTGTTGCCTTGAATTGTGAGGTTTCGCAGATGACGCTATGAGAGCTCTAAAAAAAAATTCATTCCTACAAAATAAAAATGAATTGAAATGCTTTATTCACAGAGGGTACATCCTAATATACAACAATGATAATAATGTAAACATTAATATACATATAAACACAATAATAGAAAAAAAATCTACTGATATTTGTAGCCTGTCTTACCTCTGATAATTGAAAATACAAAAGTACATAATAATTTGGTATCACCTCAATGGTCTCTTCAATGGTCTAAAAAATTTTCTTGAACAGATTAAGACTGTTAGAAGACTTTACATTTTAGGTAGACTGTTATACTTAACAAATCCTTTGAAAATTAATGTTTTAGTGTTGAACGTTTTTGTTTATTTACATACAAATTATTTCTTATTCTAGTATTATACTGATGGATTAAAATGGTGAATGAACTGACGGACGATGATCCAGACCGCCGTCTAGAATATTGTGAAATTGTCTCTAACAATATTTTGCAAAATTTCAGCTATTTGAAACACATTTGTTTCAGTGATGAGGCAACTTTTTTTAAACGGTCACGTGCATAGACAAAATGTGAGGTACTGGTCCTCGACTTTTTCGCCAAACTCATACCCAGTTACTCCAAAAAGTTAATGTGTGGGCAGGAATACTGGGTGACCACATTGTAGGTCCGTTATTCATTGAGGAAAATATCACTGGTGCCCTCTATTTGGAAATGCTGGAAACAGTGATAGATCCACTGATAGTGGCAACTGTCGAAAATAATTTAGACGAATTTAACATGGACATCATTCTGCAACAAGATGGAGCTCCTTCTTATTTTGCAGTTGCTATGAGGACTCATTTGAATACTGTTTATGCAGGACGATGGATTGGGCACCGAGGATCCGTGGAATGGCCTCCAAAATCACCAGAACTAACTCCCTTAGATTTATTCCTACTGGGTTACCTAAAATCTAAAGTCTACGAGACTCAGTGTCACTCTATTCAGGAGTTGCGTGCGCGGATTACAATTACTCGCGATACTTTGCAAAGCGTCAGGTATGAAACTAAAAATAGACTCTATTTTTGCCAGGAGGTCAACATTCACTGTAATAACAGAAAAAGTTAGTGTTAGTTTAGTTGCCTTCCTGTTTGTGGTGTAATTCTTTTCATGGTTGAATAGAAAATAAAACCCCCTGTCACCACTCCATGCTATTTAAATTTTTCGACAGGGTTGCTCCCCTCCAGTAATTAAGGGTGAACTATTCATACAAAAATGTACACTGTAGAAAAAATCGACGTGTTTCGGCGATTTTCCTAACAAGAGTCCAGTAACGAGTTACATAGGGGGGTAACACTTACGATGGTCACTGTATAAAATAAAAACTGGTTAGTCTTGTTATGGCGAATAGTATTACTGAACTGGTCAGTAATGAAATAGGTAAATAAAAATTAGTATCGGATCAGAGAAAATGAAGTAAAACTGAGTGGAAGTTATTGTTAGGAGAGCTATTTGTGAAACATTAACTTTCGTAAGTTAAAAATACTAGAATTAACAAAATGAACTAAAAACACATTATATTCAAAAAAGCATTTCTACATAAATCATTATATGAGTTTATAAACAGACTAAACATTTTACATCCAGAAAGAATTTCGCATTGCAACTACTACTGAAAAAAATACAAACACCTCTTTTTCATACAGACCGGTACCCAATTCATATAAACTATAATGTGAATTTATAAAAACCAATATTTCAAAATAAGTTGTTGCTGTTGATCTTCAAAGAATATACATCATAAATCCAAATATATAAATGGAAGGAAAACCAGTCTGTACAGTAAAATAGACATGAAAAGGACAACACGAGATAAGTGATATAGACAAAAGCATTCATATTTTTTATACCTTGGCGATCCTCTGCTCTATTGTCTATGTCTGCTTGGAATTGTTCTCGCTCATAGTTGAGTGTATTGCTCCCTGTGAAAAAATTGTAAAATCACTCGGTTCAGCTACACAACATAAAAAATCAGCAAAAACATAAATCCATACCCTAAATGAGATCCACTTTGATGTTTACATATTCACCACCAATTTCAAAACTCTAGCATTGCTTCGAAATGAAATTTAATGATCAGTTAGTTACACGGTGTTCAGCCAAATATATATAGGCTTTTTCTGTTTATCAAAAATGCAAGGTATTATAGATTCTCCTCCAACTATGATGCAAATAGAAAAATATAGTTACTAGCAGCACAAAATCGAGTGCCAATAAATAATGAAAGTCAAATTGAAATTACCTACTTAGCAATCATATAGAAGCATTTGGAAAATAAAATAAAATTATACATAACAAAAATAAATATAACAGGCTTATTCAATTTAGAAAAACTGAAATGGGCTTAAATAACTTATTAATACCGTAAGTTGTCACTACTCCGTGAAGTTTTTTAGTCCGCGGGATGGTTAAATGCTCTAAACTGAAAGAGCCTAAAGTACCAGCTCCACAATATTCGAGAAGTAGGATATTTTTTGTCATCAAAAGCATTATGACCCGATTAAAAATAAAGACTTTCCACGACACAAATAAAGGTGTTGCACCTTAAAGAAAGACTTTTCTATAACTTCAAAGTTGAAGGAAAATAGTTTGATATATCTCCAGATTTTTCTGCGATATAGTTATAGCTAGATTTGATCGAAAAAGAAACCTGCAAAATTTTCAGATAGATATAAATTGATGTGCCATGAAACAAAAGAGAGCAAGAGTCAAAAAGAATTCATAGCCACAATAATTTGTGGAAGACCATTTTGTTCTATAATCAGTTTTGATGTTTTAAGATTGTTACGAATGTTAAATAAAATATTATTTGAATTAATTGATGATGATATGTTGTATTGTTTTGAACTGTGATATAACATGAAACAATTTATAACTTCGCCAGAGGATAATTAAATTCCAAACATTCCGATAAGGACATAATCAAACTTTAAATTACATTTTTATGACATAACTTTGTGAATAAAACTAGTTCTTTGAACGCTAATACAGATTACACTGCAAATTCAAGCAAAACTTCAAAAACAAAATCTTTACATTTGGGGATGAAAGTCTTACCCGGGTCATTTCCTTCCTTACAAGCAAAAATTCCCAAAAGGAATATTCCAGATCCGACTATAAAAGTTACCACCATTACAAAGGCGTAACCTTCAAAACCAGCAACTTTAAAAGGCTGTGGTGCAGGAGGTTCTGGTGGTGGAACAGGACAACTTTCTTCACAATCGACGCAACTGCAAGCTGGTGACTTATCCTTTAAAAAAATCATAGCGCGTCTATATTTAACGGAAATTGTACATATACATTTATATTTATGTATTTATGTAAAGAGAAAAGATGATTGTTTTTTCCTTTTTTACCCATATACCAATTTTTAGCTCTCTAGTACAAATTTACTTTTTTTATAGTTTTTCGAAAATTTGACATTTGCCGATTTCTCAAATTTACCCAAACCTCAACTAAGTTAGTGCTACATGCCTAATTTATCTTTCCAACGCATTTTTATTACCAATAACACCAGAAAAAATTATGCCAAAAATGATGACAGTCATCACCCGAAGACGATTGTAGATACTAACAATCGAAACGTCGTGAAGTAACGTGGTTTGAAATCACTCAACTTTTTAATCATATTAATTTA
>WOGR01009546.1:0-11300 GCA_015342045.1 Leptinotarsa lineolata | reverse complement strand
GCTTATTCTTCCTTGAGATATGGGCGGTAAATTGGAAAATTTCTCGTGAAATAGGCAAGCTACTTCCTGTTATGTTCGGGTTTTATCTCCGTGTATCTGGATTTTTTAAAAATATGTACAGTAACTGAAATAATGAATTTATTCCATTTGGCTTCTGCACACTGTATATGCTACTGTTCTGACATGTTCCTGTTGAGACATTGCATTCGATTGTGATTGGTATGAATTATAATTTTATGATTGACCTAATTGTACTCCAGCTTTCGCAAAAATAATTTCTTTTAAGAGTCGTCACGGATGACCTTTGTTGGTATATATTTACCATTTTGTAGCAGTAGTGATTGTGGTATTAATGAATAATTAAATAAGAAACTACTGAACTTGAAAACTTCTAAAATCTTCAAATAAACTTTCTCTAATGGTTCGTGTTCCATATGATGGGGAAGCTCATTAAAAAGTATCACACCCAATTGGGAAGATGCATTTTCTGTCGTAGTATAGTCATAGAAAGTACTATAATAATTATTTATTTGTCTGGTTTTTATACTGGTAACGTATATCCTCACAGTTGATAGTGTATCTGTTTTGAGGAGAATTAGAGCACTTCTTCCGTTACCTTATCGTCTTTGATAATTTTTTTCCGCAGTAGTGGACGAAACATCGGGAATGTAAATCTGTAGACCACGGCCAACAAATTCAAAAAATAAAACATATCACCTCATACTAGTATGTGCTGTAGAGATAACCACAGCACTTCATTAGTTACCTGATCGTCTTTGATAATATCTAACGCAGTCGTAGACGAAACGTTAAGTATAAAAACGAGCAGACCATGGCAAACAAATAGTTTTGACACATTATCTCCGTTTGTGAAAGTTTTACATATTCTGATTCAATATTAATGACATGGAATCAGAAATCATGATATTTTCATGTAATACCAACATACTATTCATGTGCAGTTAGAGATCATAATATATTTTGTCGATGAAACGTTCTACTTTTGCGTTAAATATTTAATGCAAATGTTCCCGATAAACAATATGTACGCACCTGTCGTTTGTTGTTTGTTAAAAGACAAAAATATGGCAATTCATATTGAACTTCCAAACTATTGAAGTTCAAGTGTGAGAAAATTTTGGAAATAAAGTGCACCAAAAATAATAGTAATGGACTTCGAAAAGAGACTACTTTCTAGCGTCAAGCAAATTTTTCCAGATGGTAAAATGGTTGGATGTAGGTTTATTTTGGCTCAGGCATGATAAATTATACTTATTATAGTAGGTACAATCATTTGAACTATAATTCTTATTCAGGTGGCGAAAAATCCAGAACTTAGAATTTTATGTTGAATATAGAGAAAAATTAAAACTTGGACTATATGGTTTAGCCTTCTCCCGAAGTCGGAGATTGTTTCGTCAAAGATTTAATGCTTGACATGCCTGAGGATGATCGTATGATTCAATGTGCAAGCTATTATATTAAGTCGATACCTACATAAATGATAATAGTTCTTTTCCCCCATGTATATCGGCCGCGTGGAAGGCTTCTTTACTAAGAACTGCGAAAACATGTGAGTATTTTCAATTCAAATTCAATAAATATTGTTTTCACCATATCCGGTTATACATTTGTTTTTGAAAATAGCGATGCAAACATATATCAGAATCAATTCCGTAAAGCAGCGTTTTATAATTAAGGAGATTCAGTAACTTGAATCCAGATACATTACTAGATACGATTTCAAGAAATGTGTTTCTCATAAATTTTGTAATGTTGTTCTTCAATGATACGTATCAGTAATAGCTAATATTATTATGTAATCGATTTAGAATTGGATATATTTATTAAAAAATACTCAACAGAAAATATCCAGTGACGAAATTATTTGTATTTTTTCAAGAGTTGAACGTTAGAAACACATATTCTTAATAGTTCTTCTTTGTGTGGAGTGAATCTTAACTTTAAAAATTGAAAAAGTCATAAGGATCTTTTGAACTTATTTCGTTCTACTTTTCAGCGAGTAATTCAATTGAGAACTCATTATTTTATGTAAAACTGAAACGATAATGATCGTATAAGTTTTGTGTGAGGTATGTTTATGAAAATTCATTGTTATTGAGTCCCAAAGAAGAATTGATTTAAATTCGAAAAGTCGGCAAGCAAACAAATTTTATTTAAGAAAAAATGGATCCTGTTACACAACCAACCTTTCTTCAGAAAAATTATTGGATCACTAAAATAGTTAACTCTTCATAAATAAGATTGCAGATTGAAAGGACTCACAGTACCATAACGTTCAAGGTCTTTTATATACATATAACTCCAATTCGGAATGACTTTCGGGAAAAATAATCTGTCTCTTAGGAGACATCTATTGAAAACACTTTTGCCCCCCTGGATCAAAATTAATGTCTCTAGTCGCACTTTCGATAACCAAGTTGGCACCATCAGGAGATGACTAAAATCTCCTGCTGCCAGAAATGACAAATTATTTGTTTTGATGTAGAAAAAGTATATTCAATGCTGGTGAATCCGCTTTTTGTGATTTGCTGATTTGTAGGTTTTTTTTTGTTTACAGATATAGTACCCGTCGCATTCATATAGTATGGTGTGGAGACAATTCTTAAACGAGTTCGGTGACTTGGTTTTTGTGAGGTAGCTACAGATGATGTGCCAGGATCTGGAGAGGATTCCAATAATGTACTTTCATGATTCAAATAAGTTTCTATAAGAAACTTCCCTTCGTATAACAGATACTAAATACACGATCAATTAGTGTCTTATCTATTCCCTTCTTGGTAGATAAGTGGTGTTGTATATCGAGTATTGCTCTATGTGAGTAGGTTTTCTGGAACCATTCCATGTATATGTTGGCTATGATCAAGTGGTGATCCCATAGGCAATCCTTAGTCTTGCAAAAGAACTTGTATAGTTTTGTTAGTATTCACAATAATACTCTCTTCTTTCTTTGCAGCCCAGCTGGAAATATAGCAGACGTACCTGCCTGCCATCACCAAACGGTCTGAATTTGATGCTACAGGTGAATCTCAGCTGAACCAGATACTAACCACTACAATTGTTTTAATGTCAAGTCATCAACTGAAGCTCATAAAAGTGGTCCTTTTTTAGGAAATATGGTATTTTATTCATATTTCATTAATATCCGTGGTTTATGGTCGTTTGCATGAGCTCTGAGATAATCACATGATACTTCAGGTCATCGGGATAACCTTGAGTCATGGATCCTCAATTGTGCAGCTTTGTTATCAGATTGTTGGTTGTCGAAGATACAAAATATTCATGAATCTATTTTTGAATTTCATATTTCATCATCGATGTTTTTATCAATACTAATTTTCCTAGCTTTTTCCATAACTGATATGCGGATTTTGTCCCATACTCCATTTTTTCTGTTATTTTTTCCAATGAGGTGCATCCTTTGAGATGATGAAAATCCATACCTCTATCGTTTGATGAAAAATGTTATAATACGAAATACTTTGAATTATTGAAACACTCAGTAAACAAACCGTTGTTGACTGATCATTCCAATTTTCCATAATGAAATGTAGCCACAAATGAGATAAGTAGTGCAAATCCAATATCTAGTTCATAAATAGAAAGTGAAGAAAAAACAAATAATAAATACGTTTAACGTAATAGCCTTCACTAGTGAAAATAAACGAATCTGAAATTGAGTGAATATATTATTTTGTTGCAAATCGATTTTTTTGACATTATAGTTGATATCATGAACCTAGATCTAACTGGAGAGTGGTATTTTCAATGTGAATTAATTGAAAGTTCCGTTCCTCAGAGAGAGAGAGAAAGAGATAGATGATGATGAACTAATTGAAAGTTTCTCTCAAAAATATGATTGAACAGATTGCAATTCAGTTAGTTGGGCAGATGTTTAAGTAACGGAATCCTTTTGATGAATATGTGAGATTCATATACTACGCTAAATACACTTTTACCTATACGAAGTTGTTTTTCTTTTCATAAATTCTCTTCTTTTTCAGCTTTATTTTGTTCAATAACATTCTGAGCCATTTATATTAATTTACGAATAGTAGATTCTAGATTTCATACATCATCGCTCAAGGCAGGTAAACTTGAATCGAATTTCTTGGTGAGACTTGATTCCGAACATTGTACTATTTAGTAACTAACTACAAATCGTGTTTGAAGACTGTATCGAAGAGAGATACATACGTAAAATTGCATGCATGAATCATTCGTCTGAGAGAAAGATTGTTAACTAAGTAGTAATAGCTCTATCTCGCGAACAAAGCCCCAAACAGGAAAGAAACATCTCATGTACCAATTCTCTAACAGAGATCAAACCGTATTTGAAGACTATATCTAGGAGAGATACATTCGTACTTGAAAACAAATATTTTGAAATAAAATTTTGAAATATTCATCTTTCCAAACTACCCTCACCGTAGAATCTGGTAATTGTTGAGTCTCAGGTACTTTACTGTTTGGGTCGGATTTTACCTATATCGATGAGAAGTGATATCTTGAAACTGATCTGTAGGTAATCTACTCGAATAACTTCAGGACGCTCCTGCTGCAAATGAACGAGAAACATATGCGAGACTAACCTCTGTAAGGTATCTTGCCTGAATATCTGTTGGATATAATTCAATATCCAGCGTGGTATCAGCCGGGGAAGTAGTTGTTTTTTAGTAGACATTTACTAGAACCTACTGTGTAGGTAGTTGGGAGGGATGAATATTTCGAGATTTTATTCCAAAATATGGTATTACAAATATATCAATTATTCACCCGGGTCCTTTCATCAAAATCATTATATATTATTAGTCTTTCATCGTATCTGTCTGTCTGAATGCGATAAACTCAAAAATAACTGAACGGGTTTTCACGGTCGATTCAAAAGAAAGGTTGTTTTTGTGAATTGGTTGGAATATTATGATCTTATCAGTGAAAATTCGGGGCGTGGTGCTATCCGGGAAGCTTTTATCGAAAACGTTGCCTAATCTTTTTGAGATATAACCAACAATTCACTACATATTGTTCATTTTTCACAGTTCTCCAAAAAAGTCCACGATGAAATATGTTTATTTTTAAAGGATAGCTCATACTCTTCTCAATGATTAAAATAGTGGTCACATATAAAATGATATTTGGAAAGCTATTTAGAGGGATATGGTGGTATTGATATTCAATCAAATATACTTTAGTTACCTTAAGCATTTGATGCATATAATAAAAATAAGCCCTTCTCACTGTACAATTCCAATTTACATAAAAAACTTTTATTGTCCAAACAAGCACTAGACCCAATTACAGGACAGTATACAATTTTGGGATGAAAGTGTTGAATATAGAAAATTTACATATATCGTAACAATAAAACCTTCAAACAAAAAAATAAATTCCAAATGAGTATTTGTTGCTTCGCAAACATAATGTTTTTTATACCTTAGGAGTTACCGCAACATAAAAACTATCACCCGAGAAAATAATTGCAGGTGACCCAACAAACTGATGCTACACGCGGATCGAAGACAAGTTTCAAATTTTCCTTTCTACATAGTGAATAATTTTGAAGGTAAAGGGCATATTTCTGTTTTGTGTTGTCTTTTTCAAAATTATTATCAATATCAATTTTGTTGTTGTGAAGCTACTCCTACCAATGAGTAGCCATTCATAAAAGAGTCAATTAGTTCATAATGCTCTAGAACATTCCGCGTCATTCGAAACTATTCTGGGTTGTTCTCGGAAGTCCCAAACAGTCCACAACATTCCATAGTATTCTAGTAGGTTTTGGAATCTTGTGGAATGCACTTGAATACTCTGGAATGTTCTGGACTGTTCCAGAGCGCGAAATTTAAAGCCCTTTATCTTCAAAAGCACGCCCTTCAGGTAAAAACAGACACTTCTCTTCGGATGGAGATTGTTCCTCTAGAATATTGTGGAAAGCTCTCGAGTATTTTTGAATATTCTAGATTTGGGATGTATCGGGGTACTCTCGAACGTTCCAGATAACCCCTGAACATTCCACCACTTTCCAGTATGTTTTGGTATGTTCTGGAATGCTCTCGAACACTCTCGTACGTTCTGCACTGTCTGAAACTTTCTAGATCTCAATTGTAACACAATGATCTTGGATATTCCTGGATTCTTTTGAACTAAACAATTAGTCCCGAAAATTCCACAATATTCCATAATGTTATGAAATGTTTTAGAATGCTTTCGAATGGTGTCGAATGTTGTGGAATGTTAGAACTTTGTAGAAGGCGAAACTTTCAACTCTCATGTTTTCAAAGAAACGTCTGTCAATGGAAACCTTTTTCATAGACAAACTCATGTGACACAATATGTCAGAAAAAAGATGTAGGCATATAAGTTTGCTACCCTTGCGAAGCCGGGTTGCAACAGTAGTAAATGATAATTCAGTGAACTACAGCTGAAAATATAAATGATCTCTTGATACCGGCCAAAAAGCATTTTAATTCTCTATGAGAAACTTCACAGTTGTTCTATCAAAAATTGATTAAAGATACAGGCTAGCTGTTGCCACTTTCTGGTAGATCCTGAAAAGGCAGAAATTGGCTCTACTCGCCTCGAAAGTGTACGAGATGGCACAGTTTACTTCCGGAGGCATTTGGATTTTGGGCTGTTAATTATTCCGTAACGTAATCAAACGTGATTACAAAACAACCTCGCACATAATAGGCAAAGACAAGCAATACATATATACTTGCGTAACGTAATGATTTTTTATAACGATTACTCGTGCCAAGGGATTACGGATTCCATGCAACGGTATTTCGTTTCCATTAGCCGTAACTTAACATTTTCGCGGTTACTTTTTTAGCCATTTGTGAAAATTCGGCACAGCCTCCTTCAAAGTGTCTTGGGAACCTAGCGCCTCAATTGATTTATAGTTTCCCCCCAAATAATCCCTAATGGTTCCTACAACTCTGGGGCACCCTTTACGACTTTACGTCTTTACTATTTCAATTTTTAGATTGTTGAAAATATTCTATGAAATGTTTCAATTCGTCACATTCAGAATGTATCTTTTAAATCAAACACAAAATATTGGATATACATATACCTTTAGCCAATCGTTGCTCAGACTTCGAGATATACCCTTCATCCTCGCAGTCAACGCATATACCACTGATGATGTCTGCCGCAGTAGCAGAAAAAACGTTTGGCACTTCAGGTTCTATTCGATCAAGGCCTACTAGCCCGGATTTTGTTTTCTCATTATACCTTTATCGTTATCAATAATTCACTTTTAATATTCAGATAAATTTTATCAATTAACAAAAAGGAATGAATATTTTTGTTTAACACCATGCATTTGCAATTTCGCGCACTGGTCTGGAAAATTCAATTGCCGCTATTCCTCCTTTTCCTATATTTCAGTTGACGCATGAATTCAACCTGAACTGAACTCGAGGAAGATATAAACCGGATGTTCAGTCGCGGTCAAGTGAAAGGATCAGTCGGAAATTTTACTAATATGTAATCAGATGTGGCTGATTTGAATATCTGAAATGGGCATTATGTATTCTTCTAGTGATACTATTTTCTGAAGGCAAGATGATAAAATTTTTGGAATTTCAGTTTCATTTGCCTTTAAATCAGTTGGCAAGTGACATTATTGCGTATGACAAAAACCTGAAAACATTGACGTTTCATTGAAAAAAATAACGAACTGCTATTGGTTTCAACGAATTATTATAAGATAGACATAAACTTCGTTGAATTCTATGAGTTGAATCGAAATGTAACTTTAGTATAATTTTAGCGTATTTAAGTAACACTTCATTTTCAGATTTTTACAACACGTATTTCACTATACAATAATTTTTTCAGGCGTGTTCAATACTATTGTATAAGGATTGTTTGAGTATTGTATAATATATGATATTATTTGAAACAGGTTCGAAGTTCCTGAGAATATTTGAATGTCATTCAAAAAATTCACCAGTTTACTTATTCAGTATCTTCGAAATCAAGAAGTTTTCAAACAATTCTTATGGGTTTCTCAAACATGTAACTTCTCTCGGGAACGTCATGGGCTTTGAATAAAAAAATCGTTTACATTTTGTGGGTAGTGAAAGTTCATTTTCTTGAATAATAATTTATATTTCTATCACTGATTGTGTTCCAGTTGAACACCGCGAGAGCCGTGGAAATATTAGAAATTTGTATTATAAACATTTCAGGTTGTTCAGTTGGTTGGTTGAGTTTTCGACAATTAGCCATGTTAGATAAAGAGAATAAAGGTTCCTTTCATTCGAATTAATTGGCCCTAAATGACTGATTTATATGATGATCATGAAATTTTCAAATAACTTCGGTTATTTGGAAATTTAATTCCCAAATAACCGTAAAGGGATTTTTTAAAGTGTCGTATTCGAAAATTCAAAACAGAGGGTGCACCAAGTCGAACGACAACCTATATACATATTCTATGCTCATTTACAGTCTGAAATCCAATTTCGAAATTTACGGTTTTTTCTGTATATCTCCGTAGCCAAAAAAGCTAGAGTAGATTTTTGCAGTATCATTTAAAAATGCTATATCGCTATTTCAGTCGAATTAAGATCATAAACTTATCGAAAATTCATCAAAAGATTGATGAGTTTTTTCGAGATAAATATAGTTCTTCATTGATATACATTGTTTCAATATATCACCATATACGAGTAGGTTAACATTGGTGTCTATCACTTCGTTATCGGTTTATTCCTACAATTACTTGGGTAATTGAAACGGAAATCCTCTGAAAACGAAACACAATTTTCTGATGGAGAAGTTGTTTTGTATAGAGTAGTAATCACTGAACTGAGTAGTTGACCACGCAGTGAACATTGAAAGTGTTTTAAAAAGTTTTACTAGGAAGTTAATTATTGTTTCCATCTCCGTAAACACCTTTCAGTGAAAAAACAAAGAATACAGTGATTTTCCAATAGCTGTATAATGAATATTGGTTCATTCAGTTACTTTTCTACCGAATTCAGAAAAGGAGTTACTATTCCACACATTCCACACATATGTATAGTAAACTGCAATATTTCCACATAGAATAATTTATTAAAGCTCCCTATGAAAAAGTGTTATATGTATATGGCCCACACATTTCGCTGAAACTGTCAGTAGAAACTACCATGGTTTATATTCACTTTGTAAGGAATTTCATCATCATAATGGGTCCATGGTTTTCAAGATACGAAATAATACAGCTTGTCAAATCTAGAAAGCGAATTCAAAGTCTCCGCTTGGTTCACTAAGATACGCGTGTTAAAAAAAACTTTTTTTAACAAAAAAAAAACACAAGCACTAAAGGAAAATCCTTGCGGCGCTCTAAGAGCGATGCCTCTGCGAAAGTAGCGATTCAAATTGGATTAAATCCATTTGAAAAAAAGGTGTCAGGAATTTTGTTTCACATAAACACAGTTCTCCAAATGAAAGAGTTTTTGAACAGTGAAGTTGGAGGTGTACTGAGTTGAACCTCAAAACGATGAGCAGCCACAATCCGTCGCGTATTTCTGGTATGTACCGCTCTTGGTGGAATTGAATGTGCCAAGTCACTTAAACACTTCCCGTGAAAGTATCTGTAGAAGAGAGACAAATTCCAACCCTTCTTCGATGTTCCAGACTATCAAGGTTCTGTTGTAGATTGTCTTCATACGAATTTCTCCCAATCCCAAGATCGTTTTCTTATTGACCCAGGTTAGAATTTTTACAGATATCAACACTTAACTGATTTGTGAAAGACCCATTAATTAATGTTTGGGGAACATCGCGTGGAGTTCAATACATGTTTTGCGGTTTTCCAAACTCAAAAAAAGAAAAAACAACTCACAATGACAATGACTTTAGCGTTGACACATACCGAACTATATTTTTAGTGTACAAAATGCTCCATGTTAAAACGGTTCCTACTCTTACAGATTTATGAGTTCGTGATGACTTCACATTATTAAACATTTCTCCGAATATCACCCATTAAATATGTATTTTAAATGTTGTTTCAACAAATATCTTATTATTTATATTATGTGATTATAAAGTGAAAGTGACAGAAGTATTTCGATTATTAAAACAAGAAAATATTAGGTTTATTCTGCCAAGTTTCTGAATTTTCTTTTAAGGTTGATCACTTTTATTTGGACATCCCACTCATATCTACTTCCTATAACAACGCGTGAATAAGTATATGGGTTCAAGAACTTTTTTATTCAAATTATTCGTGGCTGGTTGGACAACATCGCTATGTGACCCTGACCTCATGCATTTGATCGTGACAGTGATTTAATCGAAATGAATGCCTGAGGAAACGCACTATTAGAATCATTCGCTCTTTAAATTTCTGCCAAGTATACATAGTACCGTTATTTACACAGAGTCAGCCCCATGTCATAGCCGTGCATTTATGCAGTGGCCGGGATTATGGAAAGGAAATTCACAAAATTTCAATTTTTAAAAATTTCCTCATTTGCCCAATGATCAGAAACATAATATGTATTGCTCAATATTTAGAAATCAATATCGAAGAAAATTTTTCTCAATTTGATTTTTTTACCTAAAAGGTTGTACCGGTCAGACTCCGAACCCAAAGCTCTGACACAATCGGAGGGTGTGCCAGCATCACCAACTAATAACCACTCCCCATATTGCGATGTGAGTGATTACTGAGCCCAAGAATTGTGTGTCCTGAGTGGACGAAATGAGCCAAAAATTATTTGCCTCATCCAGAACGGAAAACTTCATGATGAATATCGTTAAACCTTGATGATAGAGGAGGATTACGTGAGACTTTTCAGCTTGTATCTTAAGGTAGAAAATGAATAATAATAATAAAGTTTATTCACGAATTGTTATAAATAAATTTCACAAATACACAGTAATACAACATATAGATGGTAATTCAGCATATAAAAAGGTAAATAATAAAAAAATAGGCATATAATACTAAAAATTGAATTAAAAATAAAATTTGTCACAATAATGTGTTTGTCATCATAGTTGGTAAGAAAAAGTATATTGTCATATTCTTTATATTGTCACAATCATTTGTTTGGGTCATATTCGGTATATTGACACTTTCGGTTTGTTTCATTACAATAAATTATGAAAAAAGGAATGCTCAGTTTCCATTATCCATAACTTAAGCTTACTTTCATAATAATGAAAGTTGAAAATATTTTTTAGATCATCTGGTATCAACGACCATAATCTGGGCGCGACATAATTTGTGTTCCTTTGGCCAACTGTTTTTTCACTTCGAGGAAAAAACAGTT
>WOGR01009545.1:0-11300 GCA_015342045.1 Leptinotarsa lineolata | reverse complement strand
CAGAAGTCGAAACTTGTGCGAGCAATGGATTAACGAGGCCTTACCTTTTAACGTGCGATTACCCAGCACGGTGGCCCCGGCGGGGAATCGAACTCCGATCATCCGCTTGAAAGGCGAATGTGCTAACCTCTACACTACTGTGACCATCCGTTAATCTATCAAAAAATTATAAGAAAGTAAAATTTGAAAAATATGTCGTTTAATGGAATTCTAGCAAAATTATGAATATACCACTGCTCCTATTCCACGTTTACATTTTTGTTCATCTGGCATCCCCTCAAAAAAAAGTGATTGTAATTATATGACAGTAGTGCGTATACGCAATATGTGTATTTACCCCAAATTATTATACACACACAAAATACGAATTTCGAAAATTGGAGAAAAATTTAAATATTTAACAAAATCAAAATATAGTCCTAGTTACAGTGCTAAATACTAAATATTTCAACATCTCTACATAAACTATTGCTAAACACTTCATGAATTATACATATTTTCTTCATTGATAATCGCTATAATTTTTTCTCCGTGTACCTAATAATTATGATGTCTACTTACAGAATTCAAGTTGATAGTTCAATCATGATTGCTGCAGCAAAATTTCGAATTCAATTTCAGAAAGTTATTTCTTTATGCCTAAAAATACTGACTGAAATTGTCAAATTTTTATTAAATAAAAAACTAGTTCAATATCTGACTTCGAATAACTGATATTTGGACGAATGCAACTTGATAATAAAACATTTTCTTCACAGAATATGGAGTTAAACAATTTGCTGATTAGAAAATTGATACATTTCATCAGTTAATTATTTCAATTGTATCAAGAAAAAGTTTAGAAAATCCAAATGAGCATGCCCCAAGCGCTCATGTCGTATACGAATTTTTTGAATTGGATGTTTACATTAGTATCATTTTTGTTAACTGTTTGACAAAGCCAACTTTTTCAGAAAATGTCAATCGAAATAAAATAATTATAATAAGATAAAACAATACTGAGCGACAATTTTTTATTCAACAGTTTCTCCCCAGTCAAAAGAGTATGAGGCATTCCCCGCCAAATCGACCACTTTTCACCCTGACCCTTTTGATTTAGCTGAAACTGTTTTATCTTTTTTTTTTTATCTCATCAAAGATACTTTTGATAAAATTTCAAAATTGTTCACCCGGCCAAAAAAAATGTTACGAATTCAGAAAAAAATATATCAAAAATATCCAAAGCGGTAATCACTGTTTAATTTTTAATTTTTAGAAAAAATCGAAAATTTCTCCGTGATTACCATTTTTGTCGTTCTCTTATAAAAAACTGATATATATTATGAATCCTCAAATTTTTTTCAGAGTGGTGTTTTGCCATTTTCTATTATTTTTATCGATTGAACCACCTAATTTCCGATTGAACCACGTAATTTACTCCACTTATAACTTTTTCATTCTAAGGTATATTTCTTCAAACCTTCGACATAGGCCATTTAAAAAAGTCTTGAATTCAGTGATGAAGTCAGATTTTTCGTAAAAAAAAATCGCTAATTACTTTTTTAATTTTTGGCCTTGGAAAATAAGAATATTTGGCTCTGAAAATGACGAATAATTCATGGAATTTGATGTCCTAGTAGACTTTTGAATGTCTGCCTCATAATAGATGAATCACCCCAATCGGTTGAGAAATATAGAATTTATAAGGGTGCTTTTATCTCAAATACATCTCAGATACAGGGCGTTGAAGTTGAAAAAAGCTGTATTTGTGAAATATCATAAATATCCTTTTACCGATTTGGTTGAAATTTGCTACAGTTATTTGAAGTAATAAGACGCTTATTGAGCCCCAACGAAATTGAAATTGTTAGGTCCAGTGGCGTCTAAGTGGGCAATACATCCAAAAGCCACATCCATAAATAAAGTGTATGTCAACCATTTCGGCGTTAGTAAAATTATCCATGATAGAGTCACTGCTGATTGACAACTCTGACTTCCACTGGTATGACAACAATATCACTGTCAGCTGGTCTCCAAAGCAGGTGTTCATGATAAGCAAAGTGGCTTCAATTTTTTTCTCGTGAACGGAGCTAGATATGATGAAAACACAAGCACAAGAAAATTTTTATTTTTAGTTGATCAATCTGAAAAATTAAAAAACTACAACAACAAGTCAGTGGAGTAATGTATTTTCTCCATATTGTTAGCTGTGGTCCCCACTGAGACTCCACTGGACTTAAATAATTCCAATATAGTTAAAGCTGAATGAGCGCTATATCAATTCAAATAACTAGCAAATTTCAACCAAATCGGTGTGAGAATATTCATAATATTTTATAAATACCGTGTTTTTTTTTTCAAATTTTAACGCCCCGTATCTCAGAAACGAAGCAACTTCAAATGCCCCAAAAAATTACCCCCTGAAATTTCGTACCGTAGTTAGGAAACACCCTGTATTTTTATAATAGAAATAATTTGTATAGTTGTGATAATTCTCAATAGAGACGAAGCAACTTAAAACGACCTAACAAATCACCCTCTGAAGTTTCGTACTGTAGTTAGGAAACACCCTGTATTTCAATAACAGGAATGATCTGTATAGTTGTGATAATTCTCAATGAAGTTCTTGGGTTTTGAGGTTGTCAAAGTTGAGATGAATTTTCAGGAAGTTATCAAAAAACTCAGAACATCAACAGTATTCTCAACAACAAGTGATTCAATAGAGAATTGAGTCGTCACGCCAGAAAATAAAAGTCGAAAGTTCATATATTCAAACAATAAAATTTGATTTACGATCAAAATTCTCAGCCCAATAGTATGAACTATAACACACTAACCATATTAGTATCGTAACACACCTTATAAGGAAAAAGGCTGGAAGGAATGAGCTTTGAACTCAGTTACAAATATCAGAAGTAAATCCTGCTAATATTCTATGTAGATGAACCGCTGGGACATAATCCATCAAACGTCATAATCTCGCTGAGGAAATAGTTTAAGTGATAGGAGAAATGAAAGTCTCAATTAGCAACTCTGTGGAACGAAAAATTGGTGAGAGTGTTTTTTTTTAAGAAACTTGTTCTAAAAAACTGATTTGAATGTGTTATAGCAGAAAGTTTGAAATACAGGTGTCTTATCAAATAATAGTATCTCGATGAAATTTAATTGCTCTATTCTGAGACTTGATTGTTGTGATACGTCAAACAAATCTGGTGAGCCTGATTCGCCAAAGAAAGAAACTGAAGATAGTACAATTTGTTTCGTTAGATTTGGAACAAAAGTGATTTCTGAACTTGAAACATTCTCCCACTTTTTCAAATAATAGATATTGAAATAATTGCGTGTAGTAATAACCTGAAGGAGTGTTTATAAGTAGAACTGATGCAGAGTGACATACCTTTCCTCTCTTCAATAATATATTATGTATAAAAGATGACAGTTTACTCATTTTTGGTCGTCAATTACAAATGAATTGTAAAGAAATTGGCCAATACTTGATGAAACTTCATAACACATTTGAATAATCATCTAATAAAAGAATGCACGTATCGATTATTCAAAAATTTGCACATTAGAAAAGAGATTCAGTAAACAAAAATGATTCGATTCCATTTGGATAATTAGTGAATCTCCATCAAGGACCAGTATTCATCGATGATATGTTGAATTCAATCGTGATCGTAGTTAACTCCAAGACGAATTTCATGAAGATCGTCCAAAATCAGTTGTTGTTCCGAAAACCATTGATGCTGGGCGCGAACTGATATTGCAAGATCGTCATGTGACCTATCGTGAAATTGAGACAACCTTAGGCATCAGTGTGACTAGCATATATTCAATATTGCATGAACATTTTACTGTCAAAAAATTCGTTCGCGTTGGATCCCACACAATTTGTCAATCGCTCAAAAAAAGGCTCGTGTCGATTGGTCGAAGGAAATGCTCGAAAAATACGATCGCGGTGCTTCGAAATACGTCTGTGACATCGTTACAGGTGATGAATCTTGGATTTATGCCTATGAGCCCGAAAGTAAACAGCTGTCGACTGTATGGGTGTTTCCGAAATGATCCAAATCCAACAAAAGTTGTTCGCGCACGAAGCACTTCCAAGCAAATGGTCGCCTGTTTTTTAGTTGAAACTGGACATGTCGCAACTATACCACGAGAACAACGCAGAAAAGTCAATTCTGAGTGGTACACAACCATTTGTTTGACAGTTGTCTTCCAAGAAATCAGAAAAACCAACCGCCGAGGACGGATCACTCTTCACCACGACAATGCGAGCTCTCACACATTGGCTCGAACAACTGCATTTTTGAGTACCCAGAACATCGATTTCATGAGGCATCCATTGTATAGTCTTGACTTGGTACCGATGACTTTTTTTTCTTCATGGGAAATATTTTGAAAAACAATTAAGTGATTTTCGATAATTATTATTTGGTTTTGTTTTCTAATCCCAAAATATAAAAGGCAACCAACGTATTATTCAGCTTGAACCAATTTGAATCGTTTCAATGATTGAATGGTCAATCAACTTCTGGATCTGATCTGAATTGAACTCTGAAATTTCTACTTGTCGAACTCTGGCAACAAAATGAAGAATAGTTACATTCATTCTATCATCTGCTCTAGTTATGATAAATTGAAAATATATTTTGTTGCTGCAAATTGTTTCAGCAAAAAAAATTGCAAAAATATGCCAATTCCGTTGTGGAGGTATCGTTTCAGAAATTAGCTCATTAAGCAAATCCATCAATAATTTCGTGAATTAATGAACAAAATTTATATGAAGTCGATTTGCAACGATTTGGAACAATTGGATTTCAACTGAAAATAATTCACCAATAATCAAGAATCAACCTTGCTTTTTCCCACGACTACAGCAGTTCAAATCCGTATAATTTCGTGCCGATATTTTTGCTCCAATTAACAAATTCACTTCTTGCTATTATCCGAGATCTTATCGATTATAATCAACTAACAAACGTTCACTTCGTTTTGTTAATCAAATTACGCTCGAATACAAATCGACACAACTAGAGTGAATGAAAATAATTCAATAAACATTTCCAGCGTTCTTTCAGAAAATTTCTGATCTTTCAATAAAATTCAAAATTTGTTTTTGGATCGTTCAGTTGGGAACGTTAATATTTACAACTATTACATTTCACTATCACCTGAATGATGTGCTGAAATGTTCAATGAAATTACTTTCATTATCTGAATGTTGCAATGACCATCAACTAGTTCTTCACTTGAGTATACAAGTATGATGAGAAATCTTGTCATAATGTTCAATTATTTGTTACAATGAAAGCTTTGTAGTTGATTGCTTTATTATAGTTTTATGGTGAAATGACATAAAATGAATCATTTCGAACATTTCAGTTTCATAATAATGAGTTCTTGTCATTGCTGAGAAAATTTAAAGTACAATAAGCAATTAACCATTTTCATTAGTGTTCTCCCATGACGATTCACGAATATGCGGGGAATTCATGATTAAACAAACCATTATCAGGTGCCCAATCATAGAATCGTACAGAAATGTCTCATTGCAATGGTCGCTATTGAAAAATACTTCAGAAATTATCCACATCATACAATAAAAGTGATAAGGTTGTATGCATTCAACGTCAGATAAAGCTCAATAAAAATAAGCCGTCCAAAGTATGGAGAGATAATTTGTATACTTGAATTGACTCAACTAAACGCAACCCCTGAACTGTTGACTGACTACATTGTTAGGTGCACCAAAGGGATGAATGTCAATGATAACGTTCGGAATCTTTATTCAAACAATATAAAACAAATAACTTGTAAAATTGGCATAACTATGCGTTGTAACATACAATGCATTAGAAGTGGATAATATAAAATGTAAAATACTTAAATATGTTGTTACTGTAGGATTTCCATTACTAATATCATCGAATATTTCTTGAGAACAGAAGTTATTTTTATCTTATTGGAACCAAGCAGTATACACCCTCTGCTGATAATACCAAAAGCTGCTGATGTCAGTGACTTGAATTCAATCAAAATATTCCCGACTATGTCAGTTTTGGATGGGTAACGTAAAACAGAGAAATCAAAGACCTTCCGAATAGATAACTACTCAATTCTCCCAAGAATCAAGGCTGACTCCATGTCCTCCCGTTCCTTTTCTGAATGTTAACTACAGTGTACCGAAAGTTTTGAGCATTACTCTGATAGATATCGGTTCAAGTTCTCTTACCTCAGATCCAAAACGAGTAAAGTCTGTACGACTTTTCACTGCAGCCGGCATCGATTCATTGTGGCTCGCACTTATTCAAACTCGACCAAATAAATTCAGCTTTCTAATGAAACTAATCATTTCATTTAGTGGGTGATTAGATGACAGGAGTAAAACTCTTTCAATCCTCCGGTCTACGTCGGGGTAGGCATAAAGTATCTACTCTTCTGTTCCATATATCAAACAGGAAAGGCATGAACTATCTTTGGACAGTCCAACTCTTGGCATATTAGACAACGCTTCAAATAATGCTCACATTTGATAAAATGGCAAAATCCTGATAAATATCGCCATCAGAAGTCAAACTATACTCAAACTAAGGTGTTTAGTGTTTTCTTACGATTCATAAAACGATGTCAATGACAGGTTATGTTCAAATGAAATCACTTGCTTTGCCATTCGTTATTAAGAATTCGCACCTTCATTTTCCCACATGCTGGAGTGGTCAGGACTTGAGAAACGAGACAGTTCATTAGGTTTCTTATTGGGGACAGTTTTTTGGCAATTCTCTACCAACAAAGACGTTACTCGGTAAGAATAAAGCTCTCCTAGGGCTGTTTTCATTCGAAATACAGTCACATAGGTCGCGTCAATCACCAGTCTGTTACACTCCGCATAAGCGGTTTGCAAATATAGACTATGTATTCTAGAAAGATGTGGAGACGAGACTAGGTTTTGGAACATTTCCATGGCCGCCAAAGGTTGAGCTACAGAAGACACCTGTGATAGATAGGCAAACCTGTGTCCCTAGTATACAGGCAAATCTATATACTAGAAAGCTCCCCCACTTACTGTTAGCCCCTATGCACACGGGGATACTGAGAAGAATCTGATCAGTGACGCGAATTTCCAACTGGTTTACTTTGGGTCACTCCCTGTGTATTTCAACGGGACGCCGCACACGACACTACTTGTTGGGAACTCGTTTGTGATTCGCAGAACCCGTTTGTAACTAGTCTTTTGGGTGATTCACATGTCGGGTGGCCTGGTGATTTGAGTTATCAGTAGATTAATGATAAGTTACCAGAAAACCAATCTATTGCTAGTGGGGGAGATGGGAAAACGCCCTATTTCAAACAATTTTCATCTTTCTGGTTATTCAAAGAAGCAGGAAACGGAGAAGGCGTGGGCAGAGGTCGTAAACTTGACCAATTCCACCAGTTCCAAAAAAATTTCCTCACCAATCAATAGAATGCCAAGAATTTTGCTTCAGAAAGGTCGAGTTGTTTTGACACAACAAACAACCTGGTCTGAAAACTATTTTCAAGATATTGGTGTACCCAAAACCTTCTGGCTATCTGTCTTCTCCTCCTGTGGTAATAATACACCAGTACAGTTTCATCATCACCCGACTCTTTAGACTTTCCACGATCGATATCAATAACGACACTGAACGAATTGGAGATTTCGGTTGCTGATGAGTAGCCTCGACTCCAATCACCATTCAGATTGTAACTGGTCAGAAACCCTAGTAACCAACTGGTTTAGTTCATTTCCAGCATCCCCGTGTGCACAGGTGCTTGAGTTTTCAGTTACTAGACGTGATTACTGTTCTGACAATTATCACATACATCCAATGGATTCGTGTGAGACTCAAGCCTTTCAAGATTTTCCACAGGTCCTTCAGCATAACTATATGAATAGTGCACATCCTTTTTCAAGTAAGCGTTTCAGGTGTAATTTTTTTAATGAGGTTCATATCTAGATATTTTATTGTTACTCCAAATGAAACAATCTCAGCATTTAATCTAATCTCTTTCTGGTAAAGTTCTGATTGGGTTTACCAATATCTTCTTCCTCTGACACCCACTGTGTACATTGTCCAGCGTTTTTGGAAGATATTTCTGACGCAGTCCTTGCCAGCACGACAAGGTCATCTACATAATTTTGCGGATCCATTTGTCTCTTGAAGGCATCAAGCAAAGTGTCCATCAGCAGTGACCACAGAAGGGAAAAGGGTACACAGTTCTGACAGCATACCCTGGCGACCTACAGTACTGTGTTGTTGAACTAATTATACAAAAATGAGTTTAGAATATATTCTCCTCCTGAATGTATTAAAGAAACTACAACTCTTTGTGAGGAGTTTTTATTACTATTTTTCCGTTTTAATGAATCAATGACTATTTAGATAGCCCAAAAAGTTATTTCTAGTGAACTATTCTGTGCTAAACTACATCTAAACTTATGAATAAATCATCTCCGATCCATAAACTTCAAGGAATCAAACGTAAGATCTCATTGTTCATTGCGCGTGAATAATTTCATTGTAATAAACAATTAATTCACATTGACAAGTATTAGTGTTTAACCTACATAATCACAAAATACATCCATGTTGAACCGTGTTTATCAGCAAATGCAATCTGGTTATTGTGGGCTCTAATTAGCTTTTGCTCATAGTGAGATTGCTATAACTACACAAGTGGTACCGACTTGGTACGCACGGAAGTATTCGTGTTTTGCATAAAAATTGTATATGAATTTGAGTGCTGAGTGATACATTTATTGGCTGCAGATTGAAAATCTTTCATTCATTCATATTCTTTTATTTATATGATGTCCCATTTACATGATTTCCAAAAGTGTCGAAGCTAGTTTCTGGGTTTGTTGACCGTGATTTGTAGGTTCGAATCCTAACGATTCGTCTACAACTGCGGTGAATATCGTAGAAGGGGATGAAGCTTCAGTTGTCCTTATATCATATATTTACAGCACAGTAAGTGCCCCAAATATCAATGAATCTGTCAACAATTATGTATGCCACTTTATGTATGCCACTGATGCAACAATGGGAATAAATATCGATGAGCAACTCAGGTATAACTATGGACATAGCTCAAATGGTGAAATCATCGTATAAATGGTATATGTTATCAGAAAAATTAAGATAGCCTACAGAAAATCAGTGAACGTACTGCCTTGAATATATTTCAAATCCAATTGAAAAATATTTCAAAACTTCATCGATCCTTGATTTAGATATCAATTTTCCATTGGTTAGTAGATGGAAAACATTCAAAGTATTGTACGAATCTGAGTTTATCTGGAGTATGTGAATTTCAGCAGTTCGGACTTCCATTGTCTAAAACTTTTATAAAATGATTTGAAATCACTGAAATAAACAATACAATTGGAATTTAAAAGGATAGCTAAAAAATGGCAAATATATTAAGCAAAAAACCTGAAAAGAATTCACAGTGAAATAAAATACGAGTGAAAAAATGAATAAATAAAATAAATTAATTTAATTAAAAGTTGAGTGATTTCAAACCACGTTACTTCACGACGTTTCGATTGTATTGTATTTCTTCGACTCAATAAATTACAAATGCGGCATTTTCTCTTCTCTATTTTTTGTCTATTCTTCAGATTTCCTGTTCCATGAAAATTCGATTGTGCTTTTTTTTTAAACAATTCGAAAAACTATCATGATACAAAAATATCCGTGTTCGAATTATAAGTTGCACTATTGAGAAACGTGATGCTTTATTGTTAGTATTACTACCTCGTGTAACATAAGCGACATGGAAAGCATATTTAAGAACCTAGTAAATGACTTGCTTTTACTGTTTCACTTTCTGAAGTATTTCAAGGAGAGTGGAATGTTTGTTATTTAATCCGAATATTCGGAAAAAGACGCAATCTAATTGTAGGTGCTATAAATGGACACCATTACTCACTTGGTAAATACCCAATGAATATCAACAAATTTTCGCTTTCATTAACAACACACTTTCTTCTTCGCATAATTTATGCAAATTGTTCGTAAATGGGTGATAAATAACCAGACGAATATTTTACGAAATGTTGTTGTTCATCATGATCAGTCAGCTCCGATGTGGATATAGTTTTTTTTGTTAATTACCATCAATCATTTCGTTCAGTCAACATGTCAAAATACTGAAACCGGATTTTTATTTGGATCTTTGGAAATCTTTTCACAAGTTGACAAATGTAAGGACTTTATTCAGATAAAACGTAAGAGGGGTTCATGAAGGGTTCATGCGACGTGATTCAACATAGAATATTATTCTTACACAAGTTGGAATTCGTGTTCAATAGTGATCAATTGATGAATCAAATCGAAATCAAAATTTGTTACAAAAATTCTAGTTATCATTTAGTTTTTTTGCCAGTTAACTATAATGAGAACTGGTACTTCTTTCCGATAGAACTTATTGTAGTTTGGAAGAATATTATGTAGATAGAATAGAATGGTTAGTTTAATGAACTTCTTTGAAGAATTTCGGGAAACAAATGGTGTACAACTCAGAACTGACTTTGCTCAAGCAGAACAGTGGCTACATGACCCATTAGGCCGAAGAAACAGGCGACCATTTGCTCCTCTGTGCTTTTTCCACGAACAACTTTTGTTGGATTTAGCTCGTCTTGGATTACCCATACGGTTGATTGTGTTTGTTTGCGGCTCATACGCCTATAACCAGGGTTTGTCACCTGTCTTGATTTTATACACGTATTTTGAAGCACCATGCTTGAACTTTTCAATCATTTTCTTACACCACTTGAAGCGGGCCTTTTTTTGAGCGATTGATAAATTGTGGGGTTCACAACTGAGTGGTCAAACAAAATCGAATGTATTAAAGTGGAACTGATATGCAAGGATGCCACTATTTCACAATATGTCATACCGATGTCTTACGTTAAAACGAGTTGGATATTGAAATACCTGACTCTTTCGTACTCCCCGACTGTTTCAAATAGGCCTAGTTAGAACTCTGAGAGGTACGATGCACGGTCGAGACCTTAAATTTTCACCGCCATGTTTCTTTGATGAATGTGGAAAATCATCTCGTAGCTTTCGAAGTCACTAGCTAGTGACCTCATCTCGAGGAAATTCGAGGCCTTTGGATGCGGGAAGGGTCGTCGATATCATAATCTACCGCCGCCCTAACTGAGGGGTTTTCATGAGTTTCCGCTGATTCGAAAACTTCTCTATTTCGGGACTGAATGCTCTCCCGAATGGTTGGAAGGTTCAGATCCCGTCTTATGTGGACATTCCGTTCATACCAAGGAGCGT
>WOGR01009544.1:0-11300 GCA_015342045.1 Leptinotarsa lineolata | reverse complement strand
GAGAAGTGCTCCAATTCCTGCTCTCCCATGGTCACCGACCATGCAGAGAAAGGGATCCGAACTCCTGACGACTTTACAGGCTACATCCAGTACCATTCTGTCATGTAGACACTCCAAACTCAAAAGTTCACAGCCTCCCTGTTGTCGGAGGAAGTACAACCGTGGAACGAATTTCTGCCCAATTCTTGGTTTTAATTGAAGATGAGCTCCTCAGTTGAGTTGACTGGAATATGGTTATTAGATGTTATCTGCTTCATGATCTTCATTTCTTCTTGAAAAGTCTTCCCTGATGAAGAAATCATAATGCTCATGAATGCAAAAGAAATCACTAGATTTTTTTTCACCCACTATTGATTTCTTTACTTTTATTTTTCCAGTTGTGGATGTTTATACTGATTGGTGTGGTCCCTGCCTTGGTATGTCTGCAAACCTGAAAAAACTTAAACTCGAAATAGGAGGAGACATGCTGCAACTGGCGATGGTACCATAGTGGATATCAACACTGTACAAATGTATATATTTTTCCAATTTCAGGCAAAATCTGATAATATCACTGTTCTAGAGAGATTCAGGAACAAAAGCGAGCCAACATGGATGTTCATCTCTGTGAGTTACGAAAATGAGTTTGTTACAGTATTAGTTAAGATTGTCTGAAGTTTACTTTTTGTCATTATCTCCAACCCTGTCTTTCCTTTTGAAAAAAATTGAAATTGACCTGTTGCTGAATAAAAAAAGGCAAGGCTATCTTTCAGAACATAATACTCCTTATATGGAGGTTTTTTCTACATTTCAAAATACATGTCATTGGAATCAGTTCATCTCAAGTACAAAGTTCAATTGTGTTTGAAGTGTTCGCTCAATTCATTTTTGAAATATCGAATTTGATGAATATTTATGTTGACTTCATTGGCCGTCGACGTTATTTTCACAATCTGATTAACAAGCTTTTGTTAATTCGTCAAACTTCTCATCTATGCTGTGATTTAGTATCACTATAATTGTTTGAAAATATTGTACTTATGATGCACTGTTTTGGAACCATTGGTGTAGTAATGAATCTCACTGGAGTATTATCCCAAGACGAAACCGTTATTTTCAACACCTCGACAGGTGTTTCGATTACCAAGTGATCATCTTCAAGAGGAAGATTAAATTAACCTCTAGATACAAATGTTGTCCGACTTATAACTTAGATAGTCACTAGTTTTTTTGCTCCATCAGCCTCAGCTGATTCCAGCAGGAAAAATTTTAAATTAGTTTTTCACTAACCAACCATGAGGGAAGACATATGAGTGACGACTATTTGTAACCGTTGCCTTCAAGTATTCATATTATGATAACTTCAGGTTCCACTTGTGGTTTTGAATAAAACTCAGTTCATTGACTTTGCAGTGATTGTTACACACAGTAAGATATTTTGGGGTACTCTGAGACCCCACCGGCATGAAGGTGTAATTTAAAATGGGGGTCAAGCAAGTAAAAATGATGATTTATTTGATTACAAAGTTAAAATGCCACTCATAGACAAGTGCTGTTATCATGTATCTCTTGGAAATGAGGAATCAATGTGAGAACTAGAATACGATGTATTCAGAAAGAAAACAAGCACTTACAGGTATATTCCTGATAGTTCACATCACTGTGGACAGCTCAAACGTGCTGGGTTGAATTTTCTAGACGTTTTCACTCACAAATGAAAGTTTCACAAAAGAAAAAGTGACAATACAGTAAATAGCGGTTAGTAACCGTTTCTCGAGGGATATTGTAGGGGATATCATAAGGAATAAAAAGTTTAAGTTAAGAATGAACGAAATCTCGACTTTTAGAAACGGCAAAAACCAAGATAGATAAATTTCAGTTCCCTACCACCAATATAAGGAGAACTTTGAAAAGATTTTCAAAGAACTAGGTATGAAGGTGGTATTCAAAACAAGCAATACACTACAGAGTCTGTAAGGAAATCAGAAAGACAAAGTCGAGAATTCGGAAAAGTCTGGAATTTACTACGCAGGTCAGTAACATAGGTAGGTATCTAAATTATAAATAGGACAACATTTGTATCTAGAAGTTAGTTTAATCTTCCTATTGAAGATGATCACTTGGTGATCGAAACACATGTCGAGGTGTTGAAAATAACAGTTTGGTGTTGGGATTAAACTCCAGTAAGGTTGAGAATATTGTGTATTTGGTGTTGAAACAAATATTGTTGATTTATATAAGGAATTGAATGAAAAAGAAGTTTATTTCATCATTTCATCTTTTTCACACTCAAATTTTCTATATCGTTTCTATATCTATATATTCTAAACAAACAAACATGAGTAGACTGTTCAAAAATGAGGTGAATGTTAATTATATCACTCTAATTTTTTTGTTGAAGTCCATTCGACCCTCTTCAAAAAAGCATACGTTCCCAACATGTATGAAAAAAGCTCTGCCTCAATGTTTTCAATTGTTATAGAAAGGCAAAATGGTAAACCTCATGTTTGGTGCCAATGCCCCAAAATTGACAAGGCTAATAATAGAAGAACTAAATAACGAGAAATTGGAAGCGAGTGGAGAGAAAAAAAGAGAAAACGTTCTGGCGATCACAGGTTAGTTAAACAAAAATGATAAAAATGACACTTGTTGCTGCTATTGGATTATACTTCATTATCCAAAAAGGTATCACAAGAATATAAACACTGGTCAAATATAACTATGATAAGTATTTGTCAAAATTGAAGGGTATTTGAATAGTACGCTTTATTTGAAAGTAACTCTTCAACTGATTTCCAAACTTGAAGAAATTCAATGAACCTCACAAATCCCCACAAAAATACAAGGGTGTCATATCAGGTAATGCAGCGGGTCATTCTGAGAGACCATGTTTACCTTTACCTATCCACTGGTTTGGATAATTGTCATCTAGCCACTTTTGAATCAGTTTGTCATGCTTGATAATTTTCCGCTAAATAGTCAAACGTGATTCCTTAGAATAGCCCACTAGATCACCTGATATGATGCCTCTAGATGACTTTGAGGGAGTACATAACATCTGGAGTGTGCGATACACAACCGTGATTCATAACAGAACTTGATGGAAAAAGAGGTGTTTGCAAAGGGAAAAATTCATAACAAAAAATTTTCAAACACTACTTTAGTTTCATTTAAAAAATTCAGATCCTTAAGATTTTCAATAAAATAAAACTGCAATCGGCCATTTTGACTGAAATACTGAAATACCAATCATAGCGCATGACGTCACAGTTAGGTAAACTCTGCTATCAATACTCTCATTTTGTGTTTTGTTGTTATGAATACTACTTATTGAATTGATTTTTTATTATTTTACGTGTGATTTATCTGCTCCACTTCACTATAAAAATGGAACCAAGCTTTGTTGAGGCAAATGACTCAGTTTTGTCCGAGATTAATGTATTAATGTTGGGCGATTTCCTTGCAACAATTAGAGAATTTTACTCGTCTGAGTTTAGAAACATGAAAACTTCTTTTAAAGTAAATTTTGTATTTATCTCCACCCTAGATACAACCAATTTAGATATAATCAAACTCGTTTTGAACTCATGCGAGTTTATTATGAATTGATATTTAATAATAATGATAGCCAATACCAAAACAAACATAACCTCAATGAATTAGTTATTCCATTACTTCAATATTTCAACTATTTTACGTAAAACAAACGTTTTCAGCTTAGGACCTATCAATATATGATAACATACATCAAAGTGGTCTTCACAGAAATGAAGTGGCGAATTCGTTGTTTTGTTTACTTCCTTTGCTATGCATAGATACAGCTTGTCAAATATAGAAAGAGATTTAAGAATCTCTGCTCTCTCTCTCTCTCTCTACGGTACGATACTAGCTAAGGAGAGAGAGAGAGAGCAGATATTCTCAAACCTCTTCCTACATTTGACAAGCTGTACATGTTTACCTAAGCGTGGCGTCAGTGCCAACGCCATGACACTTGCAAGCTGTTTACGCGCACTATGGAAAAAATATCAGAAAAGTGGCTTTAAATTTCGTTAAACTTAAGTTTATTACCGAAATCAAGGTTTTTTTCTTAAATAATAAATGTGTACCAATATCACGAAGGAGTATTTCAAAATCATTCGTCGTCTGACCTTATTCGGTTCAAAAGTTGAGGGGGGGAATATTTACGTCGGCAAGTAATGATTGATCGTTTTCTAATTACACTTTGGCAAAAATCCTCCTCGGAGAAAAAGTAAAAATTCAGAGAGATGAAAGTTACTGGTGAAATTTCTGACAAAGACTGATGATGGGCAATTGGAGATCGAAACGATGCAATTGAAAAGATCTAGCGGAAGTTACATTGTCTTATCTGCCTTTCCTAAAGCTTTCTTTTTCTCTTTTGTGCAGACATGACGGATTTAGAAAAGGCTCGATACGAGGCCACGGAAAGTATAGCACGAAAAGCGAGAGAGAAAGAGGATGCAAAGCGGGCCAAGGAGATTCGCGAAAGAAAGGTTGCAGAATGTCACAATATCCTGAATAACCTTCCTGGGTTCGGCGTTGTGATTATTTTTCCCAACGCAAAGGATAAGTATATGGAGGTGCTGTCGGATCTGATTCACGAGGCTGGTTTGTCTATCCATCAAACAGAGAAGGTTAGTTTCAATTCTGAACGGTCCGAAAAGGTTTGAATATTGTATTCTCTCTATAATAGTATTCGAAATATTCCCTTTCCCAACTGTCCTGATCCTCAATTTATTCACAGGTTGAAATGACTCAAGAATGTCTCGATGATATACTGTATTTTTGCGAAAACGAGGACGAGTTCGATGAACATTCCTTACAAGACTTGATTGCGAAACAGTTCCTGGTTCTTTTGATGAAACCCTCACCTGGTTAGATTCATCATTTTATTCATTTATTTATTCACTGTGACACGAATAAAAAGCACGTACATACAAATATAAAGATACTCGTAAACCTCTAATAATAGTTATAGTATAGTTAACTTGAGGATATTTTGTTAGTATGAATCAAATCAAGAGTCCAGAAACATAGGAAATTCTGACAGTGGCATACGGTGATTGTACTCTGAGTCAGAAAAATGTTTACAAGTGGTACAAGCTTCTTCATGGGAGGTTGAGAAGATGTGAATGACGACGCTCACTCTGGATGCCCAGCACATCAACAACCGGTGAAAATGTTGAAAAAGGGAAGAAAATTCCTATGAAGACTCGTCGAATCACTATTAGGGAAGTTACTGTGGATGTCGGCATATCGGTTGGCTTGTGGCGTGCCATTTCTTCGGAAAATTTGGGTATGAAGGTGTAACAGTGAAGTTCGTTCCAAAATTACTGAATTTTGACCAAAAAATTGGAATTGTTGAATGACGTCAACGGCGGTCCAGTTTTGCTTAAAAGGATCATAACTGGTGACGAATCATGGTTATATGGTTATAATATCGAAAACAAAGTACAATCATTTCAATGGAAGAGCCTCGAAGCCTTTTGTATCAGAAACACGCAGATATTTCTGAAATGGTCTTATTGCTGAGTCAGAGTTGTGTAATGAAGAATATTTGCCAGACGAACGTGTATACGAAGATGATTAATATATTTTTAAGATTTTTATGTTATTTTCTGCAATGAAACTGAATAGTCACAATATGTTCCATTGACAATGTCAATAATTTTGTCAGAAAACTTATTTCAAGAAGTATCTATGTGGTGTTTCCATTAAATGTCCTATGAAGCTTGATAAAAGTAAAAATTCACCTCATTTTTTTAACAGACCTGGTATTTTCAAGACACCGTTCTACAGTGTGTAAAAGCCAAATGAATGAATTCATTATTTCCGTTGCTGTATATATTTTTGAAAAATCCCGAAATTGTATCATTTGAAAAGCTGTAAATAATTTCCGTGGCAACGTTAGTTTAAAACGCCTTGTCAAATTGTTTTGTATGTTACAACATTATTATTTTTATTTGAGTTTGAAGTTCGTTAACTTGAAATGCATAAAATAACAGAAAGTAGCTCGCCTATTTCATGAGAAATTTTCTAATTTACCACCCAAATCCCAAGGAACAATAAGCAAAAAAGAAGAAGCAGTTTCGTGAGTTTGGTAATGTGGGGCAGATAAAAAAGCAACTGCAAATGCAATGAGTGACGAACTCAAATTAGATGTGATGCTTGAGTTTGAGGAAAACCCACATAATTACATCGAGTGGATAGGCATCAACTACATTCAATGTTAGCCATACATCGATAGTAAACACATTGAAAGAAAATAAAATGCATCCCTATAGAATGATACGTACTCACGAGCTCATGGAAGACGATTTTGATGGAAGAACTTATTTTTGTGAGCGAATGATGGACATGTTGGATACCAATATCATTCAATTAGAAGCCGTTATGTTTTCTGATGAGTGCTAATCGGAAAAATTGCCGCTACTGGTCAACGGAAAATCCTCACTGGATGAGAGAAGAATACACGCAATACCCTCAAGAGGTTAATGTTTGGGCAGGGTTTGTAGGAAACCATATCACTGGTCCCTTTTTTTCATTGAAGGCAACTTGAATGACGATAAGTATATGGCACTACTTCAAAATGATGTCCTGCCAAGTTTAGCAAATTTATATTCTGATTCAGGAAACCCTCAAGTTCCAGTGTATACGATATGGTTTCAGCAGGATGGAGTACCACCACATTAACAAGTTAATATCCGGCAATACCTCGATACAACATTTCCCAATCGATGGATAGGGTGGCGAGGATCGATTGAATGGCCAGCGCGATCACCCGATCTTTCATCATTAGATTACTTTTTATGGGTACATGTAAAGAGTAATGTGTACAAAACTGAACCTCCAATTTGAATGACAAATAACGCTTGCTATTAGGTGGGTCAATAATGTTAGAAGACAGTTTTATTTGAGATTAGGATGTTGCCAACACGTTCGTGGTGAACATTTTGAATATCTACTTCCTTAACATCCATATTTCTTTTTCGTATTCTACATTTCATCAGGTTTTGCATTACATTTTAGTTTCTGAGTGTATTTTTTAAATATGTACAGTAACCGAAATAATGAATTTAATCCATGTGGCTTTTACACATTGTATATGAATGGTGAGGTTGAATTGGTTTCATTTCATGTCATCTTTCGTATTGAAGCCCTTACCATTTCATTGTTTTCCATACACAGTATGGTTTTTGTAGCAAGACAGAAACCTCAGAGATACCCAAAAGACACTTCAGATACAATATAACAATTTTGTTTCATTTATTCACTCATAATCATCTCAGGCACAGAATTAGAAGACCTAGATGGAGCAATATTCACCTTGGTATACGGCGAGCTCAAAAAACCCCCCGGATCAGAAGACTGTCCCTACCGGCAACTCCTCTTCAAAGAAGAACCCAAGGAAGGCGATGACGACAGTCAAGAACACCCCACTTTGATCGGCATATGGGTTCCTTCTACAAATTTTCTCAAAGCTACATGTTTGAGGTTGTTTTTCCCGAAACTTGCCAAGGAATTCGAAGCTCCTCCTTTGCAGGAGATCCCCAAGCATATTGCTATCGTGTTTGATGTAAAAAAAATTAATGAAGCGCTGCAAATCATGAATCAGTTTCCAAACGAGATCATGCATTACGGTTTCTTCACCAAGGAGACTCCCGAAGAAGCGAAACTAATCGCTAAAAGCCTACGCAAATTGGAGTTGCCGGAAAACAAAGAGAAAAGAACATTGTAAGATGATTTTGACATTATTTTGTTCGAATAGTTGTCCCTTTCTGTGATTTTCTTATAAGCTCTTTCTTTCATTTCACCACTCTATTATTTCTCACTCCAGTCCAAGTCTGATCCAGACGTCGCTTCGGTAATCTGTAAGTAGTCCTCGTAGGTCACCCCTGTTGTAGTATAACTTTTGTTTGGTTTGCATAAATGCCTTGCAATGGGTCAAACCTGGATTATGTTTTAGTCCGATGAATCCTCCTACAGTGACCCTCCTTCCAAGGAGGTCAACACCTACCAAGGTAGCTAGGCCGGAGTTCCAGACCGGAGAGATCCGTCTTTCCATTGGGGAGAGTTTCTTAGCAATTTAATACCACCTTGGTCATTACTCAGCGAGAGTGAAATAGTTTCTACTTGAATTTACATTTATTCACCTAAACCTTAGATACTTCTCCACTCGAGAAGCGGCAACTGGACTATTTCTTTCATCAACTACATAGTTTGGATAAAACACCCTCAAATCCCATTTTCAGCGAAGAAAAACTCGTCATCCAAGTAACAAAGCGCAAAAGCGAATGCCTTCTGGCTCTCGCACAGCTGGGCCCCCTCTACATGTCCCCCAACGTAGACGAGGGGGAGAGAGAGTGCCAGATCTTTTTCCCAGATGACTACGCTGAATCTCTCGACGAAGAAGACCTTCAGTTCGAAGAATTAGACCAGAAAGAATCCCAGCTTGAAGAACCGGAACCTGAGCCCACCGAAGCTGAGGAAGTTGAGGAAGCTGAGGATAAAACTGAAGGGGAAGCTGAAGGAGCTACCGAGGAAGAGGGTGACAAAACAGAAGAAGAAGGGGAGGAAGAAGATGATGATTTGTTCGGATTGGGTATTGGTGATCCACAGCCGGAAGCTCCAGAAAGCCAGGCATGATATTGATATATCATTGTTGAGAGATTTTTCGTTGAAGATAATAAAATTGAAGAAAAAATAAAACATGTCGATGAAAAATTAAATTTTTATTTCTTTATTTTCCTCAGTCTTGAGAAACTTCTGAAGAAAGGAAGAAAAAATCAAATACATCAATGAAAACTCTCAACAGATCACACATCTACATAAATTCATGAACTCCTACATATTCAGATCTACACATATTTTTGAAAGTTTCTTTTCTTTCTCGAAAGTTTTTCACTTTCTATAAAATGAAAACCACTGAACTAACTGAATAAGAAATATACTGATTTCCAAGCATTCTAAATTTCTAGAAAAAATATCTGAAGCGATTTCCTCATCCTTCCCAGGAGGATAATTCCTTTATCAGTCCGAGAACCGATCCTTGAGGTATATCATGTAAACGAAACAACCAGAAGGTGAATCACGTCTTCCCATTTCAGGTGAAAATCAACAAGGACTTGATTGAAGATCTGTTGTTCTTCAACATTACATTTTCAACAAAAACGATCAACGATATGTCCAACAACAGAATCTCTTTAGCACTACTCGTCAAAAGGAGTTCAGAAAACCTTTCCGGCGATATTGACGAGGTCGTTCTCCAGTTGGTTTACGGAAATACCAGAAAACCACCTGGTGATGAAAAATCGCCCAGTCAAAGGTTGTTGACGAATTCTGATGAAGACGAGGAAAATACCCTGATAGGTGAGCGATGCAAGTCCAAGTTATTTAAATGTATCTTAGATAAGTCACATTCAACCAACTAGAAACTAAAACAATTGTATTTCATCGACTACAAATAAAACGCAGTACTTCACATATTTCATTACTACTAGTCAGTAGTTCCTAATTCTTGTGTCTATTGTTTCCTCAAACTAATTGAATTTGTACCTCATTGCCAAAATATGGTTTGTGAATCTTGAGGTGCCCTTTTCATTCAAAAAAGCTAATATGTTTCATTATTCTTTTTGAGAAATTTCTCCCAGTTTGGCCAATATAAATTTTGGGACAAGAACCACAGGTCTATTTATATACTTCTGATCTATCCGGCTGACAAGATTGTCTTCACTGCTTTTAATGAGTTTGCCCAAATTATTATTTTGTCTGTAAAATACGTTCAATTTTTCACAAAGCAGTATCATTGATGTGTTCACCAAAGTAGGTTGAAATCACATAATGCCAGGCGGCATTAAATTCCAGTTCACTATTTTTTTGAATGATCACCCAAAACGTTGTAGATCTGAATCAGGAAGTAGATCAACGGGAAAAAAATCTTTAAAAAAGACTGAGTGAAAAAACGATTTGAGCAAAGCCGGGATTGGTTGCACAATGGCCACTTCATTTAGATGATACCTGACCAAAATACTGGGTACTTTGGCTAATGGCAAAGCAACTCAGAGTCAGACAGATCGTGAGGTACTAGATCACAGGAAACCAATGAAGAGCTGTAAATATTAGTGGAGGAAGCAAGTTTGCCGAACTCACATTACCAAGATGACATATATTACCGTTTCTTAGGTGAGAAAATCAATTACAAATTAGGTTTGGGCAAACTCACGTCAATATGTTTATCCTAATCAAATTTCCTCAAAGTACTATCTATGTCAAGCGCATCTATTTATTGATCAGGTATATGGGTACCTCCAAACCAACTGACCAAAGCCGTAGTCCTCAAGCATCTATTCCCCAACCTTTCTGCCAATTACAAGTTTCAAGATGTAGAACCCACTCCTTTCTATGTTGCTGTTAGCTATGACGCTTTCAAAACCCGCGAGGTCATGGAGCTGGTAGAGCAGTATCCGGGGCAAGTTGTGGCTTACGGATTTTTCACCAAAGATATCCCCTGCGAAGCGTCATTGATAGCCAAGACTGTTCAAGAATTTGAAGACAGGACTGTTCCTACAACGTAGTGAGTCATGCCTCTTTTAATTTGTATTGAAATGTTTGAAGCACATTGGACACATTGTCGGTAATGCCATCTTATTCTCCAAATTTTGTGAATTTTTGATACATGGATAGATACAGAGATAGACAGATGATTAGATGGGTGGATTGATGGAAGGATAGATGGACAGGCTACGGTTCCATTCCAGATTTGTCATTAGTCACTGAAAATACAAAAGTCAACATATTATGGGATCTCTGAGTGATCATAACACTAGCCAACGGTCTTTTGAAAGAACTCCACGCAGCTAATTCAATAATACGTAATTTTTAATCAAACTGTTGATCACTTAGTATTTTTCTAATTTGTGGTCCGACAAATATACCTTCCTTGAGCTTTGCATCACTTAATTTTGGAAAAACGTGTTTGAGATATTTTAACGCATCACCTTCTTTGTCTAATGCTTTTACAAAATTTTTCATTTACCCCAATTTAATGTGTAATGGAGGTAACAAAACGTTTTTGGGATTAACAGGAGGTATATTCTTCACGTTAGCTTGACCTGGAAAATATTTATCTCTCGGAGGCCATTCTTTTACTTGATAATGGCTCTGTGTTGCTCTACTGTTCCAAAGGCGAAGAAAACAGCAAAACTTCTTAAATCCGCCCTGAAGACCTAGTAATAGTCTTATGACTTTTAGATGACCGCATATTTGCCACTTATACGTATTATAACTCATTCCATTTAAAATAA
>WOGR01009542.1:0-11301 GCA_015342045.1 Leptinotarsa lineolata | reverse complement strand
ATCAAGTGTTATAACCAATGCGTAAAATCAATTGGTTAAATAAAAAATATTGAAATTTTCAAAACTACATTCCATTTCTTTTTAATTAATCATGCGTTTTATTCTGTAGATGAGATTTTAAATTTCCGTATTGATAATTCTGATATGTAAAACTATTAACCATTCATTTATGTTATTTGTATGTTTGTTCATGTTATATAATATAATTGACTAGTCAGATAAGTTTTAAAACTGTGCTGCACTGAGTAAAGCTCCATGGATGAATAAAAATTATCTATCTATCTAACTGTCATCCTCACTAGTGGACATCGGATGTTTCGCCTGTGTTAGGAATCAATCTTTAGAAGGTAAGACCTCGTTACTCCTTAGCTCAAGTTTCGACTTCTGGAGGTTTTCGTTCGTAGGGGAGCGATAGCTGGTTAACGGAAAAACAGATATGAACGCTGACTTATACGAAAAACACATTTCTCTATTCCGTTCGTATTCCAAACATTCGTATAGAATAGAATTAGATATCATTCACAGGATTTCTACACAATATAATCAATGAAAGAAGTGGAATTTCACTCACATGGATCACTGTCATCCTCACTGCTAGACATCCGATGTTTCGCCGTAAGACACTTGCCTCATTGGCTCTTCAGTAGCAAACAGAAAATATTATTGAAAAACACCCATGTCATCGATAACATGGGTGGATTCAACCCATTCCGTGAGTATCCATATTTGCTACTGAAGAGCCGATGAGGTAAGTGTCTTACGGCGAAACATCGGATATATAGCAGTGGGGATGACAGTGTTCCATATAAATGAATTTTCACTTCTTTCATTAATTTTATTGTGTGGAAATCCTGTGAGTGGTATCTATTTTGATTGTATACGAATGTTTGGAATACAAACGGAATAGAGAAATGTGTTTTTCGTATAATTCAGCGTTCTTATAGAAGTATTGTTTCGAAAGTAATATTTTTCGTGTAACTCAATGTTTGTATGAAAATATCTGTTTCAAAAAGGCTTCATCTTTCAGTTTGTGTCTGAAAGCTACTTTTTTGCATGATTTACACATCTCTGTATAGAGTTTTTTTTAATTGATTGCTCCCTTTCTTTCTTTGGAAGAATCCCACATTTTTTTCATCAAGATGGAGTAGTAGAAAGCCAAAAACTTTCTTTCCCTAAAGTTATACTCTCGTAAAAATATAACCTCTTTAAATTCAATGAGTTATAATAGGTTTTTGAAATGTCCTAGAGAAAAGAAATGTTTTTTTTCTTTTAGAAAATCGTTTTACTTTAGCCTTCACTCAAAAGACAAATGCAATCTTTCTGATGACTCAACATTTGTTATACAGGACATTCCAATAAAAACTTTATTCTCTTGTTATTTTGAGAGTGTTCAGTTTTGATATGAAATTCATACCAAACACTGTATTCCTTTGCGGAATGTTGACAATCAAATCGACACTCAATTGCTCTGATCAATCATTCTACTAATTTTTGCAGGACATTTGTATAACTCCCATCGAATATTCACTAATTTTTGTGCGAGGTATTATCCGCTCCGTATGTATTTATTCAGTGAATTTTCCAATCGAGTATAAGTAAATAATTAAATACAACGGAACCCAAAAAGTGTACCTGTGTAGATATGGCTTGGCCTTTTTCTCATATTGATTTATCACCAGTGACTTGTAGAATAGCTGTCTAGGATCTAATACTCCTGATATGTTCACATAACACATCATTGGGATAACGAAGCGGTTTATTAATTATCTGCAGGGCCGAAGCGAAAAGAAAAATTTAGGGGGGGAGGGAATCCAAATTTTCCCAACCTCACCAGCAAAATTTCCCAACTTTCGAAAAAAATTAATCCGAGGGATTAGTTACTACTATAATATACTAATTTTCTCACTTAGCTATCCAAAGATTGGCTGAATGCTTATGCTCGTTAGGATATGCACAAACAGAAATAAATTTTGGTAATTATGAAAATAATAATGGGAATTATTTTACTTTGGACCAAGATTCCTTCTAGCTGGAAAATTCAACATGGGATGACGAAATCATGACCTTAATGAGTTGGGAAATGAAAAAATTCTAAATGATTTTAATTTCTCTTATTGTTCTCTACTATTATTTTTCTATCTTCACGACTCGAAATTTCCCAACTTTTCCAAGTAAAAAAACAGCAAAAAGTTGGGAATTTTGTGAAATTGTCACTCCAAAATTGTGGACTGTTCAGGACTGTTCTCTTACTTGGGAGAAATTGAACTTTTTTGAAGTTTTCAAACAACTCAGAATTTTAAAGTATGGGATATCCAAGTTATGCATGTTGGGAAATCCCAACCTTCTCCTGGTTCTTTCCCTTTTCTTATTACCTCTCCCTTTCTTTTCTCCCATTTTTATTTTTTCAATTTTCATTTATTTTTTTACTATTATTTTTTCTATCTTCACGGCCCAAAATTTTCCAACTTTTTCCCTAGTCGAAAAAGCAGAGGGGAGGCTCCCCCCATCCCCCCATGGCGATGGCCCCGCATATTAATGAAGGAAATTATGTTGTATTAGTCGTCCTAGATTTCAAAAGGGCTTTCGAAACCATCAATAGAAATATTCTGTTGAAAAAATTGGCATACTAGGAGATTGGCGGCGAGGTAGGTACTACTTTGGTTTGAAAGTTACTTGAAAAATAGAAAGCAGATTACAAAAGTGAAATCATCAACATCAACAGAATCTGTGAATGATTTAGGAGTCCCACAAAGTAGTGTACTGAGCCCACTCTTATTTATGATATATCTAAATGATATTTACTATCTATATAACATGTAGACAATCGATTGACATATTTGCAGATGATACCTTATTACACATATCAAATAAAAACTTGCAATGATGCAATAGATGAATTGCAAAATGCAATAAATCGAATTATTGAATATTTATCAAGCAATAAACTTGTCCAAAATGTAAATAAAAGCAAAATGATGATAATTGGATCTAAATATGAGTTGAATAAAATTTATCATAATACAGTGAACATCAAAATAGGAAATGAATATCTTGAAATTGTTACCGAAATGAAATATCTAGGTTTCATGATTTATAGAACACTTACACTATCGCTTTAGTGTTCTTTTTCTTTTGAGGCGGTCGAGGAATTGGACTTAAATTTGAAATATTAACATCACTGCACCATGGTTGATCTATCTGGCTCTAGAATTATTTTTGTGTTATTCTTGCTGTGAGGTGGTTTTGAGATTGGATATGAATCTGAAACGGAAAAGAACTGCAGGGTGGTTGTTCTGCTGGCTCTGAAAAAACTGGTAGGACATCAGGATCGCTCTGGATATCATCTCCAGGCGACTCTGGATTAGGTAAGTTTGCCAAATTTACGGAATTAACGGAGGGATTGACATTTTCTGGGTTGGATCCTGTTTAGAAAATGTTTTCGGCTGCCTCAAAGTCGCTCTTTTGAAACACATCCGGATCATACGGACAAATTCTCGTTTTTCAAAGCAATTGAGATTTATTGGTGTAAATGCTTTAATAAGGGTGTTCTTAATAATAGGAGCCATGTAATATTCAGTGATTCTAGAGCCAGGGTGAATTGTGAGTCAGTTGTCCATTTTTTTGCCAGGTAGGTTTTGAATGGTCCAAATACGCTTACATCAAGAGGCCTATTCGACGTATGAGAAGTAAAGTCAAAATGATAACTCCAGAATTTCTAGCCAGATTTATTGACTCAATGGACTTGTGGCTTGAATGACCGTCTAATATCAGTAGACTCGGAGATTCCTTCGTAGTTTTAGAATAGTCTATAATCAAAAATTTAACAAATAGGTCGGCATCTATCTATCTTGATTCAGCAGGAAATCCTACTGTTTCAGGAAATTCACTATTCAGCAAAGTAGGATTCATTCTTGTACGAGGGAAGTCTACAAATGGTGGCATAAAGGTGCCCGTAGCACTGACACAAGCTAATAAAGTTGTATTCTTTCCTCTTTCTAATGAAGCTAATCTTCCCACTTGCTTCCTTACTTTTTCGGCTAAGATTTTTCCTGGCTTCTGGACGCAGATAATTCCTGTCCGGTCACAATTAAATATCTTATCTAATATCTCTTTTAAATTTTCAAAAACTCACTAACTCTGTGCTTGAAAAATCATATCACTCTTGCTATGCTTGTTGCTTCAGATCTTCTGATAGAGAGGTTTCCTTGACGTTTTAAAAATGATATCAGCCAGTCTTTTTCTGCCAGCTTCCGATCTTTATTAAATGGATGATTGATTTGGTTAGCTTCAGCAGAGTAAAATGCAATTCGTCTAAAATCTATAGTTGAGAGTCCATTAAATAGCTTTTCTAAGTGTATAATGTGTTCATACAATTCCATTTTCATTTTTTTCAGTAAACACGGGTTTGAACCTGCCTAGGTTTTTAACCGAATTGAGACCCTGACGCTCTAACTGTGAGTGTATGCTAGTTCTCGTAACTTTGAAGACCACACTAGCTTTCTTGATCGACATCTCTTCATTATGAACAGTTTTTAAGGTACGGTGTATAGCATCTTCTGAGTATGATACTTTTTGGGTCTTACGCACGTATTTACGGACCATTTTCAACCTGCAGAAAATACAAATAACTTACTAACTATTTATTTATATATGTTACTGTGGGGCAAGTGAGTCATGACTACTGAGCTTTGACTCACTTGCCCCAACGTGACATCGAAATCTTTAAAAATAAATCAAAGCAGAAACGGTACATTTGGCAACGTTCTAAACTTAGACGGTATTACTCAAATATAAGGTTATGCTACGTTCGTAATGAAATATCTAAAAAAAGTCTTCAAATTACGAAAAATCCTCAAATAATTCACCTCAAGAATAACATAGCAACACTTGGTATTCAAAAAATATTTATATTTACCTCACTTCTGGTAGTTTTCAGGAAGTTTTCTATTCACACCATGCACTTGTTGCTAGATATGTAAACTGCACCGTTTGTTGCCAACTATGATGCCGGTTGTACGAATTGTTTCAAGAGACGCACTTGCCCCACCCTCCCCTACTATGTGAATATAACTGGGGTTTGAATGATTAAATATAAACAGTTACATAGTAAGTGATAAGAAGTGACAACCGCCTTATCAATCGCTAGTGATTGGTAAATCCGGAGTACCTATACAAGTACGTTTCAGACGCTAAAATCTGTCTCGGTCTCCAGAAATGAAAATAATCTAATGATAGGTATTTTATTTGCAGTTTTTTTTTGGTCAAAGTAGATTTTTGACATCTTTTGCGGACGTTTGGAAATAAAGTTAATGAAACGTCAAGATAAGTATGTGCATAATTTCTTAGCTTTTTTTGTAGAAAAAGTCATCAAATACGATAAGTTACAGATAAATAGAAACTTACTTTGTGTAACTGTAACTAATTGGAGTAAAGTATACACCTTTATAAAGTTCTCCATTGGTATAAATTTTTATTTTTTCATATGAAAAAAGGTGTGGAAGGAGAAAATAGGAAAGTTATTTCAGTAAAAATATTCTATTTTGTGAAAAATGTAGAAAATAAAAAGGACCCTTCAAAACAAACGTTTCTCTTTCTCCCAATTTTCTGCATTTTTTTTTCTATTCACCGAAATTTATTTTGGTATATAATTTGTTATAGAAGAGGCAGGTGGTACTTTACACTAATAGACAACTGTATTTACTGGAAAAGTTTACCAAACCATAAAGAGAAAATTTTTATTTTTTTTTTTTGTAATGGACGAACTTGAAAACTACTTGAATGGTTCAAAAAATTATTTCTCTAATGGAAAGCTATATTACTAGCGAGAAACATGGGCTGCATTGAGACTTTTTTATTTTCAAAAATTCATAGTTCGCTACGAAAATTACAATAGTGTAACACAAAGTAGGGGAGAACAGGGCAATGGGAGCCTACTGAGGGGAAAGTTTTGATGAAAACTACGTTAGTTGAAATTCTTGAATTTTTAATTATCAACTCTTACCTTTATTATTGAAGCATACTTTAATCACAGTTATAATCAACAACAGACATGTGTTAAGGTACAATCACAGTTTTCCAAAAAGAGTCTGTTGCTCCTATTACCCGACAAATGCGGCTAATGAGAGCCCTTTTAACGCACATACGGGAAATGGGAGCCATTATAATTACTCTTAAAGAAAAAATTAAGAAAACATACTATAAATGAGATCTTAGTTGTTATAATTATATCAATATTTGTAACACAAATTAAAATGGAGACAAATTCAAACAAAACGGCGATATATGTAAATATGAAGTTATTGATGGAAACTTTACGGATCCAAACAAAATGCACAAATATAAGTATCTGATGGACTCTCTTTATGGGCCCAGTATCCGCAACTCCTGCATCTCTCCACATTTTCCAGTATCTAAACAAACTGCACATAAATTATCCTCTTCAGAATATTCTGACTCATCATCGCAGATAGCATTTTCGTCTACTTGATCAGTAGATGCGTCTTCATCATCACTTTTAAATAAATATTATGTTGCCTTTCTGATCATTGTGGTTCTGGTTGTAGTTTGTTGCCTTTCTGATCCTTGTGTGTTTCTGGTTGAAGTCTTGTTACTTGTAATCAATTTATCTTTGGTTTGGTTCTTCTTAATACATTTGCCTTTGCTACATTCTCCCTTGACACAATTTCCTTTATTTTTCCTGATTATCTTTGTCTTATTCTCCTTTTCAGTTCGTTTCCTCTTCTTTTTTTCAAATACTGCTTTCATTGGAGTGCACATTATTATTTCAGAGTGCTGTTTGTTCTTCAACTGTCTTTTTGTTTGAGAGATGAGTTGTTGTAGCAGTGGGCTGACAATGAAGACAGCATTAGCAAAGTCAATATTGAACGGAGTTGCGATTTATCTGAAGGTGTGTGTGTCTCTAGAATAGCAGGCAGTTGGTGTTGAATATGATGTGGGTGGAATTGGAGCTGGGGTGACAGCAGCTTCCCTCTGAATCATTTCCGGTTCAATGTGCAGACCATAAAAAATAGATTGAATTGTTGCTGGGCTAGCATATGTTTGCTCAACCTGATTTAATTTTGATGGAATAGGAGTGTCATTAGCTGGCTGCTGTTGAGCGTCAGCCGCCGGCACAGCTGATCTGTCTTCCTCATTAATGAAGTAAGTCACCATTGCAAAAAACTTCAGGATTCATAGGGAATAATCTCGTTACTTCAAAGCTCGATACTCCTTTGTCTATAGAAGCAACTCTATTATAGGCTTTATTAAACAGTGCAGCAATGTCGTATGGAGTAATTTTTATAAAATTTCTTGATTTTATAAACAAGTTGCACTTTTTGTTATGAGCTCTTTTGAGCGGGGAATAAAATGCAACGTCAAGAGATTTTAAACGGTGAGATGAATGTGGAGGAATGATAAGCATTATGACATAGTTCTCGAGAGTACCATATGACTGTTATAATTATCCAATATTAGCAATACGGGTGTTTTAGCAGCAGGTTTGATGTGTTTATTAAAATGACGAAGCCATAAAACATATATCTTTTCGTTATATAGAAATGTAGACTTTCATGTCCGGCATCAATATTTTGATTGATTTTCGGGTTTGGCCGTGGTCTTCTTTGATTCTAATATCCAAACATTTCGACTGTGAGTGCGGCAGTCATCTTCATTGGCGTGTTCGAAGTACTCTTCTTGACGTGTCAACTGAAACTGAAGCTCTCATTTCTGCCGTGTCATTTATAGTGCCGATTTTTGCGCACTTTCTGTAATGGCGGATTCGCGCATACTTCCCGCGCGATTTGATTGACTTGACTTCGTTTTGGCGCTTTTCAGTTTGGTATATATTTCTCTCTTCCTTTCTGTTGAAGTTCTCTTGGTGTTTGTGTAGGTATTTTTATGGCTTCTAAATACATTCTTGTTGAATAATGATTCGACGTTGCTAGCCTCTCGGTATTTTCGAACAGGATCTTGTGTTCTCCATCGGACAGTGCATGTTCAGCGACTGTAGACTTCCCTGTCTGTCCCAATCGGCAACTCCGCTTGTGCTCGACTAAGCGGGAATTAATACCTCTTTTCATCTGACCGATATAGACTTTACCACAGTTACATGGAATCCTGTGAACTCCCGCTGATTTGAGTGGATCTTTGCTGTCTTTTGCTGATCTTAGATACTCCGATATTTTCTTCGTTGGTTTGAATACGGTGTGAATTTTGTCCTTCTTCAGAATTTTCCCGATTCGATTGGTGACACCTTCTATGTATGGCAGATAGACAGTACCTCGGGGTTGATCTCCACTGGTGTTTTTCTTCTTCTCCCTTGGAAGCGTAGCGCGGTTATGTCGTTTTTGTCGTAGCCGTTCGCTTGTAACACAGTTGTTAGGTGTTTTATTTCGTCGTCGACGTACCTTTCTTCACATATTCCCAAAACTCTGTTCACTAGGGTGTTGATGATGGTTCATTTCTATTTTGGATGATGGTTGAATCCATTATGTAGGTATCGATCTACTATCGTCAGCTTTCGCTAAATTCTATCTCTCCTTTAGAGTGCTGTAAGGAATGCCAGTTTGTTGAGAAACTTTGTACACCGAAATGCCTCCTGTTTTGAGAACAGATAGTTACAGCATTTTCTAACGAATCTACTGTCCAAGAAGCTTTTGTGGTTGTCTTATTTTTTTTTAGGCGTCATCTAAAACAAAAAAAAGGCATTTTATATCTCTAAAATGACTAAATGAGGTAATGGGAGCTATGCCGAATAATGGGAGCTATGCTGGGTAATGAGAGCCACCATTAGCCGTTGACCACCATTTTGAAAAGTAATAACATAAATATGTAATTCTATTTTCAATCACAATTCAACTAATTGGGCTTGTTAGTAAACGAATCCAGAGATATAAAATACAATAAAATAAGAATATAATTTCATTGGTAGCGTGGAGCGAAAAACACACAACCGTTCCTTGTGGCTAAACGAATATCAATAACGGTTCGAGCGCATCAGGCGAAGTTCGCCGATGGTTGACGGAAGTAGTCGAGTGCTCATGATCGCGCAAATGTGCTTGCATTCCGTTCAATCACCATAGCCCATAGCTCCCATTTCTCGACCGCTCTCATTACCCTGCGTTCCCCTACACAAAGTATGCCTATATTATAGGCAACAATTTGCATATGAAAGTCATTAGTTAGCAGGTCGCTAGTAAGTAAGCGATATTCATAAGAAACTGATTGGAATCCTTTCGAGAAATTGATGCACTCTGCTGGTCAATATTTATTACATGCCCTTCTTCTTGGAGATCAAGTATATTGATGGAGATACGACCATGTCTGGTGTTTTCATAATATTAGGGTTTTTCATCAGAGATATTTTTGTGTTGAATGCTATATCCACTTACTCTGGATTTAGTGGTAAGGGATTTTTTGCTAGTCATGACGATATAGGGACTCACTTCACTACTCATAGAATTTTTTGAGTCAGATAATGACAAAGGTCGCAGGTGACGACATCACAATCCACTTCTTCCTGATAATAATTTGAAGCTGTTTCAATTATGGCATCACCTCTGGTTTCCAATCTCTCACCTTTCACCTTTTCTTGAACCAATACTGAGTTAGTTATTTTATATACATCATTACCTACCTTTGGTGATCAGAGTCATCAAATTAGGTCATTGAATGAAATTATGGTATTAATTATTGTGTTGATAATTATATTTTACTTCCCATTTTACATGTTAATAGAAGAAACACATACAATGATATCGTAAATTGCGTACTTACATTGAAATCTATCAACAGGTACACACTTGCAGTGGTTATTTTGACGAAAATTAGATCACAGCACCCAAAAAACAATACATTTGTTTAACTTTGCAACAAACATGGCGGCAACAACAAGGTTCTGTCGGCAAATGGCTCTCATTGGAAGATCACATTGACATAAATTTGAGCGCGAAATTAAAATAACCAACAAAAGGGCACCATACGGTTTTGGACGGGTCTCCCCTACTAGGAATTCATTCAATGGCTCTCATTTGATGACCCTCGTTACCGGGGATAATGAAGCCTTATTAAGTTGTAAGAAGAAGCTGTAGCATCTCCTGATGATTCTAACTTGGTTGGTGAAACACGCATAGAGACACAGTGTTCTTGTTGTGTAGAAAAAATGTTTTCATTAGATTGGTCATGTCTGGAATGAGAGGGCCGGTGTTGAGGTTAGTGGAATTTTTGAGTTTATGACATGCCAGCTCTCTCAGCAACTTGAGGCTTTTTCAGCAACGCATTAGCATTTCCTATTCTAGTTAAATTTTTAGAAAATGGTTGATACAGGCATTTTACCTTGGGCCTTCATCAATTGCAAAAATTTCATAGTAGAGTAGGTACTTTTTAATGAAATTTATATAATAAAAATGTATATGCACATTTTTTTTTCTATATGTATGAATCGATCTGTTTTTTGAAAAGCAATAGCCATTTATAAACTTGTAATCAATCTTACAGGTCGGTTTTTAACGACATAAGTCATCGGTTTTGCTGAAAGGAAGTTACCATCATCACAAATGACAAGGCATATCCCAAGTGAGGAAATCAAAATCCGCACAAAAGCAGCCGTCAGATTACTGCCGAAGGATGAAGCTGAAGGAATCCGAATGGAAGCAGCAAACATTTTATGGAACACTAGAACACTGTAGAAATCTTTCAAAAGAGGACTCATGGCAGTCAGAAACCTAAATTTCATAAACTACACCTTACTATTCGATTCACTTTTGAAAAAGCTACTGTGATAGCGAAACATGCCGTGATATATTGTTTAAATAAAGTTTGTGGAGATCAAATCGTAAGATGTAGTTTATGAAATTACCGTGGATCTTCATCAAGTAACAGCCGAATCAATCAGAAAAAAAAATAGAAACCTGAACTTGAGGGAAGATATCGTTACCTGTGAATAAGAGTAATGAGGCCGTTGTTATGAAGACCGGCGATTACAACAGGAAAATTGAAAAAACTATACTCGATATAACGAATTATCGAAAATTTAAAACTGATCCAACGCAATCCAAACTTCGTACAGTCAATATATAAACTCATCAAGACATCGAGTATACCGGATTCTACCAGAAAAAAGTATAACATTAGATTGAAAGTTTGTTTGAAGGTGAATGACAATGTTTCGTGGTGAATTTCAGCAGTTCGGACTTCCATTGTCTAAAATTCGTAAAATGATTTGAAATCCCTGAAATAAACAATATAATTGAAATTTAAAAGAATAGCTAAAAATGGCAAATATATTAAGCAAAAAACTTG
>WOGR01009541.1:0-11301 GCA_015342045.1 Leptinotarsa lineolata | reverse complement strand
GAATACAAAAAAATCTTCGAAATCAGTTAAAGACCAGTAAGAAATCAAACATGTATTTAAATAGTAGTAGCTTAACGTTGATCAATTCACTAGACATGCAAATTTTCAATCGTTGAAACGACCATTGCTAAGTCATACAATTCTTTTATAATATTTTATATTTGACACAATTCAGTGTATTTGGTTCATTATTACTTTTCTAGTGTTCTCCAAGACTTTTCATTAACACATATTTCAAATTAACACTCACAAACTTGGGACGAACTGACTACGAGATGAACTGATTCAAAATGAAAGAACTTCTGGGAGAGATTGCTTTTCGTGGAAAAAGTGTGTGTGCTTTCTACTTCTCTATCCTCTTAAGAAAATTGAGGAACTTCCGAAGAAACTTAAACAGTAATTATCTTCAATGAAAAATACGAACTACTTCAATCTGAATAGGAATCATTGGTGTAGCCTAGGAGATTTTCAGTATAGAAATTTTCGCAAGAATTAGCTTACGTTGAGAAGAGCGCGAACCCAGACTATCCCGTACAAAAATCGTACAATGTTATAACCATGTGATATGCTTGAGAACGGCTCGCGAGTGCCTTGTCCAACTGTGTCTTCAAAAACTTCAAATTTTCTACTAGTCACTAATTATTTGTCATTCACATTATTTTCTAGTAATGATTCGAAATCAAAACCAATTGATATAAACGAGTATTTTTCCCTGATTTTTTTGCCCAAATGTGTGCACGGCTAATTCCGCCATAATCGTCAAACGATTGTTTTATGGTCATAAGGTGAATATTTCTGACGGCATTCCTCCAAATAACTAAATGTCATTGCTTTCTGAAACACCTTCATGGGTGTTTCATTTTTTTGGCGAAAGAATCCATTTCCGTTCTAAGAAATGTAATATAGATTTTTCATTACGACCGAAGATTGTATCTCAAACGGTTCCGACCAATTTGATAACGTTAACAGCTTTCAGTAGCGGAAATGTGTCGATTTATACATCCAGTAGGAACAAGATCCCAGAAATACATGAAGAGAAAATTATTGGTCTATTATAGGACCTATATTGAGCGATTTTCTTTTACAACTAGAAATCTGCTGACTCTTTGAGTGACGTGACTTTTCACAATGAAAACAAAAATCAAAAACAGACAGACCATTATTGTGGCGACAATAAGTGATAAGAACAGTGTTCTCTCTTTTAGTTGTACATTCTCTATGACTTCCGTATCTTTAAATATCAAAATATAAACATCCAGCTGCCATAATAACATGAAGTTGCTTATATTAACATGTAGTGGATCAATTGCTGCAGCTTTTATGCCGGCTTTTATATGTGTGACAGAATTCTGATTGCCCCGTTCAGTGTCAAAAATCTACCCAAGTTCATTGGCGGCTAGGGTATCATTCCAGCAATTATTTTAGAGTAGCCTGGACGGAGTCTGCGAAGTTAAAAAAAGAAATTTATGTATTGAATCTATATTTGAATGCTTTTATTCAAAGTGACTTGTATGTACGTTAATGAATTTTGCAAGTTCAATTTGACCCACTTCCCGGTATCTGATTGAGCTGAAATTTTGCATGCTAGTTCAGAGCCGATGACAATGCATGTTAATGATAAACGTGACCTGATGCTGCTGCCAGGATCGGCTCCGTATGAGAGATCTCATCAGCAATAAATACACGAAATTTTGTATACGCATTTGTTTATGATAAGCAGTTGGTAGGCCCACCATGAAATAGATGCCACATTCAGGGTTAGCTTCAGTAAAAGAATATATTCCTAGAAAAAAAATCAAATGAAGCTTTCACCTTAAAATACCTACTTCTCAACATTAAAAAGAAGACAATGAATGGTGTAGTAAGTTGTAAGAACCCACATTTATTTGCATCGTAAAAAAACTTCAATCGGAACATTTCAGTATTTTAATGAGTCGACTAAACATAGAGCCAACTGGCGAATTTGCAATTGATAAATCCTCACTAATCTATCCCACTAATCAACAAGTTTTCAATCATAACAAAACCATTCTAGAACATTTTCGTGCCCGCGGTATAACCATTAATAAAATAATTGCACAAGATAGTCTAATATATTGTACTAGAAAAATGATAATATAGATTTAAATAATATTATACCATCTGGGGGGTTGCCCAAAGAGTTGGAAGTATGTTTGGGTGCCAAGGTGTTGTTGCGATACAATATTGATGTGTCTGAGAGTCTAGTGAATGGTATCATCAGTCATATTATAGAAATTATATGGCCCTGTTTCCGGAGAGCACATTCCATCAGACCGTATCGACTTCGGCAAAGATGGGATCCACGTTATTCAACCGAAATCTGTGCAATTTCTAGATAAAGTCAGCCATGGTACAGCTGAACGTAGAATGTTGTCAATTGTTTTATGGTGGGCTTGTACAGTTCACAAAATGCAGGGTAGTACGGTTGACCACGGTGTTGTATACTTGGTTTCAAAGTTGTTCGCTGCCAGCCAAGCGTACGTGGCTTTAAGTAGGGTCACATCATAGCCTCCTGATAGAAGAATTTGACTGTTCGAAATTAACTGGGACTCGGCCATGTAATACTGACGCCATCTATGAAATGAATAGACTAAGAAATATAACAGGCTAATTCTTCTATATGGTATGCCGGAGGAGTAGGTACCTACCTACTTCTATCGAATATAGTTTATCCTAATAATAGTTTTTTCCGTTCCTTAAGTTTTTCTGTTGAAGGACTCTCCGTTTTATAGATGGACTTTCGTATTGATTGATTACTATCGATTGAAACTGAGAAATATAAATAAAAGAATGATAAAAAACTTTCAAAATAACCTTTTATTTGAGTGCCCTAAAAAGATCAAAATAAACTTTCAAATCACATTAACCACATTCATTAATGACTCAACAGAACTGAAATTATAATAAAATCTCTAAATATTCAGTCTAATGAACTTCAAATTAAGAAACATTCTGACAGATCAACTAGGCACTGCAATAAATTTCAAACCCGATAAATCCTTTGTGTGCAAAAAAGTTACTCAAGGTTAAAGTTCCACATTTTAAGCATTCACGGTACTTTTATCTAATTACAAACATTATGAATTGCTTACAAGTTTAGTAGGTGCCTACCTAATTACAAAATTCCAATCACAAATTGAAATCATCGCGACAAGCTTTTATCATAATTTCAATTCTGTAAAGTCATAAATGAATGTGGTTGATGTGATCTTTTTAGGGCACTTGAAGATAAGCTTGTCTTGAAATTTTATCATTATTTTATGTATCTTCCTTTTGAACGATATTCGTCACATCCGGACGTGAAATCTCCACGATGAATATCCCCTCACTTTGATAGTCGAAGAAAACTGAATCAAACTCATTTGCTTACATCAGCGTCCTGATAGGTATAGAATAATTAAAATAAATTCTGCACTTCTCACAATGAATTCGAAATCCTCGGAGTGTCCGGCAACATCGATGTCACGTCAATACCGTAGAACTGCCGAAAATGGTAATCGAGTATTCAGTTTCGCGTCATGTTGATGGATTAGGCTAAGACCGCATAAGCTCGACACAAGCTCATGGTAGGCTGTGCCTGCACCTGTTGTCAAGGTTTTCCGTACCATCAAGCGATAATGCTAGGCTAAGGTAGTCCATGATGAACTCCTTAATTTCCAACTTCGGCTCAAGGAAAGCAAAGGCCATGCTTTCATAAGCAATGTTTTTGAAGAAGACCCATGTATCAGCTTATCCCTATGTAGATCCAGAGGTAAAGTAATTTCTGTGAAGTTAATGTGGACTTTTTTCTGAACCGATTCCAAATGGATGATAAAGTTGTGGTCACCTCGTTCAATGTCGAAAATTGTATCAAGTTATTTTATGTAATTGGCCGATATTTGATGGAAAGCCATAACATATTCAAGCTTCACTCAATTGAGCAATTTCCAATAATGACTTCACGAAGCGTGTTTCACTATTCATTAGCTCTTTCCAATAATTTGGAAGCCAAATTATTCAAATTGTTAAATTTAGTATAAGTGCCCCTGAAGAAGCTGCTGTATCGTGAAATGCATGTTGTGGTTTCGTAAACTATTCACTGAAAATCATACGATACAGAGTTACTTGAATAGAGAACCAAGTTTACCGACTGCTCAAGCTGCTATTTCGAGAAGAAAATTGTTCTGTTTCGAAATGAAGCTTTGCACATTTGCTTATCCGGAACTCCATACCGATAGCATATATGTAACCTCCCACCACCCTTAAAAATTGATCCTTTTCTCCAATGACATAAAGTTCAAGGTCATCCGCATTAGACGAATGATTACCTCGAGTATTTCTGAGAGCAACGGATGATGGCAGTGAGATGCAGAAAAGAAGGGGACTGAGAGAATCACCCAGAAATACACCCCTTCTGAAAGTGGCTCATCCTGTTTGGACCAGCTGTTATGGTGAGGCGAGTTCACCAAAGTGGTATCAGTTATTGAAGACATCATTATTTCTATTATATGTATTACTATCATTTCGTTCTCGAAGTTGGTCAGGACTTGTCCCCAAAGTCTCGATACATTCGAGAGGGCGTGCCAGCATCATCAACCATTGGATACTCACCACTCTGTGGTGTCAGCGTTTTCATTATTATTTTGACTCCATTTGTTTTTATATTCCCTTTCTTTACTCAACGTGACGGCATTAAACTAAATGAAAATATTTAGTTACATTGTTGAAATACAAAGGAATGAGTAATGAAGTTATGTAAATGGGAGGAAGCTAATATGAATTGCACACGAATTATTCAGTTATCACAGTATAATTCAATTAGTGACGACGCGACCTTTAATGTACCTAAATATTTTGTACCGCAGTATAATTAGCTTAAATTTCAATGAATATTATCCTCGTTATTTTTAATAAAATAACAGTTGTCAGAATGCTATGCTATCAGTATATACAGAATGAAATTTTAGAACAAAGAGTGATGAATAATTATCAACTAATTTAAAATATTTCCAACTGATATTGAACTTTTGGTTATGTTGGACGTTGGTGAGAACTTTATTTTGATTTGAATTGAAAAGTATCTTTGATGATTTTTGAACTCATTTCTGAATAATAAGGAATATCTGTCATTCATAATATTTACCGATTTTGAATTTTTTTTTTCGATTTCGAGTCACGAGATTTTTTTTATGCAGAAATTGTACTGACTGTGATGAATTTTTCGATTCTGAGATCACTTTTCAATATTTTTAAAATCTCATACTTGAACGATTTTTCATTTTATTTCTCAAGAAGTTTATTCGAGTTTATTCTCATTGATTATATCAATGAAATAAATAATTAACATTATTTCGGTATCTAAAAAGGGATTGTTTTATCATTTTACATATATTGCCATTAGGATTATAGTTCTCCACTTTCTGAAGTATTTCTTGTGATTTATTCTTCGTCAGAGTTCGCAATGTAAGCGCAAAAACTGTGTTTATTTACATCACATTAGAAACCTCTAAAATTATCAGTGTTTCTCTACTATATTATGCATATTATATACATATAAACATATATCATATCACTCTATCTATTGAAAAACCACACATCGGAATCCGTTGCGTAGTTTTAAAGAATTAAGCATACATTGGGACAGACAGTGGAAAGCGACTTTGTTTTATACTATGTAGTGATAATGATACAGAACTCATCTGCAGTGAGCAGGACAAACACAAACACTCTTTGTACTTTCAGCATAATTGTGGAAATTGTTGTATCTTTTCAAGGTATATGAGAAATTATGTTGTATAGGATGTATATTTGTCAAAGTAAATATATCTCTCAGAAATAAAAACGTGAGACTCAGTACCAATGAATTTTTCAGTAAAGATTCACAAGAACTCAGAAAAGTAACTCTAAGACAGATGCCAATCTGAAAGTTACAATTTTTGCTGGATGTTTTAGAAGAAAGTAGTTATTCAAGAAATGGTACGAGAATTTTATTTTATAAGAACGTAGCGTAGTTTAGTGTAGTTCGAAGTGTATTAAATTGAACTCTGAAGCGATGGGTCGAGTAACTTCGACATTATATTTTTAAAGGAGTCAAGCAGGCGGAGCCAGTCAAATATTTTTTGGTAAAGGTAAAAGTCCTTAACCTTCCTTTGATATTTCTGCCTGTCAAGATTCTATGTGATGTTTGGGTCTACATTTGAGTAAAAGGTTGCTTTCTGGATGGATTCTAGTAATCTTGGGATTCGTTCAGGTGAGAAGCTACATATATCTGATCAATAGTGCAGAGTTCAATATTTCGAATTTCTGAAAAGCTGCGTCTTTCAGTATTTGTTTTGACAAAACGAATTGATTGACACTGGTAATAGAATGAATCCCTGACATCATTAAGTCGAGTTCTTTCTCACTTTTGACACAACAAATTTATTGACGCTGGAAACAGAATGTAGCCCTGGCATTATTAGGTCGAAGTTCTTTCTTACTCTCATAGAAAAAAACTGATGCCTCAGGATGGCTCTCATCTTGAAAATCCCTGAGCCCCAATTTTGTTCATCTTCTATCAGAATCACTTTTCCCACACTGTTTCTCGACGCGTGTTTTGCTAATCAAATCTACGTCATCAGAAGATGATTAAAACTGAATTCTTCAGCTATCTTAATGTTTTTGATAGATTCATTTCATGCCGAAGTTTCCAATTGGGTTCATTTCATATTAGAAGTTTGATTCTTAACCATAAGTACTTCATTCTACCGAGTTTAATAAATTATCATCAAGTCTTAATGAGGTGATATTTCGTTGGTGATTTCATGACTCAAAATTGTTCAACCACCTCAAAGTCCTGCATTAGCAATTAACACAATCAACATTGAATTTCAGAAAGTGGAATGGATGGACCATTTGTATGGCTTATAATTTTTTCCACCAAAAACCAAGTCATGAAGGGATTTATATATGAATTCAATGCTAAAATGTGAATTTATTGCTATTATTACTTTTTAAAATCATTATAACTCTGCTGAATGTCAAATCATCTGACCGATAATGAAATACTGTGTCTCTACAAACTTTCATTGAAATTTCGAGGCGAAGGATTAACGTTATTGGAACAGTTGATGAAAGATTAAGCGTAGAATACTAATATCAGGTTTTCAAGGAAAGACATCGGGTTGGTATATATCAAAAAATTCATGGATATTTTTCGAAGTCCACTTTTCATTGTTCAGTTCTTCCTTGATTTTTCTATTCTAAATAAAATATTGAATTTTCTTTGAAGAGCACTCAAAAGAGCATGGATGAATATATGAAAATATTCAAAACAATCCAAAGATAACACCAGAAATTGTTGTTCTAAAGTTGTTCGTTTCGTTAACCAGCTAACAAACGTCAACCCTCAGAAGTCCAAACTTGTGCGAGCAATGGATTACCGAGGCTTCACCTTTTAACGTGCGATTACCCAGCACGGTGGCCCGGCGGGGAATCGAACCCCGGTCTCCCACTTGAAAGGCGGATGTGCTAACCTCTAAACTATCGAGACCACTAGAGAAATAGTAAGAAAGAAAGGTTTTGGCTTTCTACTTCTTCATCTTGATACAAAAAATGTGGGAATGTTACAGAGAATGGAAGAAAACAATCAATTTCAAAAAAGGTAATTCTATTCAACTATGTGTAAATCATTCTTAAAAGTAACTTTCAGACACAAACTGGAAAAAAAGCCCTTTCGAAACAGCTACTTTCATACTTTCGAATGAACACTGAATTTCATCTCTTTCATTTTCTATATTGTGCAGGAATCTTGTGAATGATATCTCATTCAATTCCATAACGAATGTTTGGAATACAAACTGAATAGAAAAGTGTTTTTGTATAATTCGTTGTTTATATAAAAGTATTTTTTTTCGATTGTAGTGTTCTTGTCCAGTTTCCCTTTCTCCCACGCATACGTCAACGGAAAGGAGGCTACTCCTCTCCGTACAGACGATCAGCGTTTAATGTGTGTTAGACATGAACTGTTGATAGTATTATAAATATCGATTCACCAATCATGTGAAATGCGGCTACAATACTTATTTTGTGTATGCAGTAGTAGTAGTAGTAGTACTTTATTCACAAACATTCGTTTCCAATAATACAATTCAATACAAAGTACAATATGAGAGTGAGGAAGATTAGGTATTATGTGAATAAAGTAATCTTGATAAGTGATTGAACACTTGTTTCAAGTTCAAGGAAGACATTTACAGTAATCAAATACAATAATAAGATAATTAAAACTAGGTGGTAGAAATAAGCTGTATTGATATAACACAATTACGATAAAGAATAGACGGAACAATGAACATATAAACGGTTGTCGATATGTAAAATTATCTTAAAGCTGAATATTATTATTTGCGGGGGGGAGGAGAAACTTATTCATTTTCATGCAAATAAGTGAAAAGATTACGTGTGTTTGCGATGATGTGATATTTCAACCTTTTTTTTTGAAGACATGAATGTTATTGATCTCTTTTGTTTCCCTGGGTACGTCATTATAGGGTTTTGGGGCAACAAATTCATAAAACTTCTACCCGAGTGCTTTTTTCATGAACGAGATGTACATTATTAGTATCATTATTTAATCCTACAAAAGTATCAATTGGCTTATGGTAGCTATAATGGTAGCTATGAATAATCGATAACATTTCCTCACATTATCATATTAATATACATAAAAATTAAGTAATAACACAAGCTTTTTTCAAACCATTTAATTTCAATATTGAATAGTTCAACTTAAATTAGTTCAAATTATCACTTCTGTCAGGCGTCCCAAGACGCACACGTTTTTTCCTTCAGTTTGTGTCTTTAAGTTATTTTTTTGGATGATCTACACATCTCTGTATAGAATTACTTTTTTGAAATTGATTGCTTCCTTCCTTCCTTTGGAAGATCCCCACCACATTTTTTTGTATCAAGATAGAGAAGTCATGTCACAAAATATTCTGGTGATATCTTGAATTTATTGGAGCCTCTGGAAACACCCTACATTTCGTTCTTTGAAAGAGAGGACATTGACAGATCAAAATCTTCAGATGATGTGGTGCTGCAGGTTTTTCCGGGTTTTTCTGCAGCTGAAAAAGCAAATGCGCCACTGGAATCAGTCAAGTCGCCCCGGAGCACCAACAAAGTTTTTTGTTGTTCCATCATTTGTATTACTTTTCCAATTTTGAATTGATACTATAGTTATAGTAATCGAGGCTATTCCATTATTTCTATAATAGAGGCTATTTAATTATCTTTTTATAAAATATGAAATATTTGGCAATTTCATTAATAGCTTTTGTTACACACGATTTGTGCTAACTTAGTCCTCCTTTCTGTGAAACTTTTTTCAGAATGAGTCCGAATCCATTCATATATACATATTAATGAATAATTCAAAAGGCAAAATACACTGAAATCTAAAACAAAAATTTTCTCAATAAGTTCATTTCGTCACTTGAAAATTCTAGTATAAACAAACTCGATGTATTTCAGACTTTAAAAACTGTTAAAATTGTCAAATGTCTATGAAAACTTTGCAACTTGTACAACAGTTCATTCACATTGAAATTCTGTCTCATACATTTTTTCATTTCCCACCAATATTAATTTCATAAGACACTTAGTCTATTGGGATATCGATTATATCGACGGGAATTCTTCGTCCAAACTGAATATATCAAAATTTATTCCGTATTCAATTCAGTATGGAATCCATTTGACTAAAATTCAGTGAACTGTCGCTAACCCAGTCAAGTTTGTATTTACATCCACAAAAGTATTTTTGAAGGCTTGTGAAATATCCCCGTCTCTCATCCCATTATCAAAGTTGATGTATCAATTTTGGACTGTTCCTGAAACTGTGTTTCGTCAACGAAATTGAATTTGGAACACTTGGTAGTGACAGGTAGGTGTTAATAACACACATTTTCGGAGATAATTGATTTATGATTCATGAAGGGGAGTCAAGTGCAAAAATGTATTACGTTCCCGTTGAAAAAGCGGAAGTTTAGGAATTTATCACCATCCTATCTGCTTTTCTTATTCTGGCAATTCAATTTGGAATTTTGTGAGAGCAAAAACGCAGCGAAGTACGAGATAAATGATAAAAATGGTATTATCATTATATATCTTTGAATCTAGTTTTTTACTTTCCTTCCATTGCCTTGTGAATATTCTTACTTTCTGCGTGAAACGCAGATACTTTCATCATTGTTTCGAAAGTTTTTCATAAACTGAAGCACATGATGATTTGGAGTTCACTCATATTTATTTCATTTATCAATTGGGTAGTTTGGTTCTATCTCCTTTCAGAAGGTATTAACGAGACTTGAATGAATTTTCAGAAATAAGATGAACACATTAATGACTTTTAAAATGATTATGAAGTTGGATAATATTATTTCTAAAAGTCCCGATTGATCCTATGCCGAAACTGAAAATACGTGCATGAAATTCCGTCAAGACATGGTGAATACTTACAACAGGAAGTGGAGAAAGTTGAGAAATCTCAAAAAACGTCTTCCATGTATATAATCCATAAGGATGGGATCGAAGTAATCACATTATTTTTTAAGTAATATGAGTGATTTCTCTGATAGAAATATCAAAAAATTTCGAATTTTCATCGTGATAGAGGAAATTTCTAACAGTGAAAAATATTCGAAAATCGTGAGGAGTTGAAAGCATTATCATCAAATGTTACTGAAGATAAAAGATTAGCAGCCGAAACTGTGAGTCCAGTTTGAGAGTTAAAGTCATTTCTGTTCATATGAATGTCTGATGTGAAAGATGATAACGAAAAAGTGAGTTCTTATTATTCAGTATTCAATAATTGATCCAGATGGTTGCTTTTTTCCAGGTTGTGATCGATACATTTTCTCAACGCGTTTTCACTGACTTTCTAAAATTTCTCATTTCATTTCGATGAGTTTTCAATTTTCTATAAAGTATTGTTTGAATGGAAAGTTACAAAAGGGTGTTTCTTGGTTTCTCCAAAAAGGAGATGGTGAACTTTAAAAATTTTCATGCTTTGTTAAAAATCTCATACTCAACTGAAATAAAATCCTGAACTGAAGATTGGTCATAGAGAAGCAGCTGTGAAAAAGAGACTGATCTCATTTAGGAGCTAGGAGCCTAATTAGAATAAATGATTGAAAGTAATTCTTCAACTTTGAGATCATATACACCAGACTACAAATGAATTTCAGGAAATGTCATCGGTAAAAAACTTACTTAATATTCCTTGATAATCATTTCAAATTCACCCAGATAAGGTGGTCT